>CAJHUC010002133.1:0-35479 GCA_905146915.1 Ostreobium quekettii
TGCGGTTACCATAGAGATAGAAGATAAGATATCATGACTTGTAATATTCCGTTGTCTTGTGTTGATGTGCACACCTTGAACACACTATGTTGAGTGGTGGATGAACTTTGGGTATCATATAGATAGAAGAAAATTTTATTCAAGAAATGCGTCCCAACAAGTACTGCGATTGGTGGATAGACTTTACAGTCGCTGCCCTGGCGTGGAAACTTCTAGAGTACCGCCGCAGTGAGGGTGCAATAGGTAGAGATGGACGATAACAAATAACGACTCGTATTATTCATTGCCCGTTTTCATGTGTTGCGCTGTTGAACTTCGACGTACTATGTTGGATGGGCTTTACACTCGCTGCCCTGGCGTGGAAACTGTGGAGTACCGCCGCAGCAACCCATCGTTATATGTGGTACGTATCACCCATTCCCAAGTATGTTGAGTGGCTCAACTGTGTTCAGAGGTGAACCCTCTTTGCCGCCTGCCTCAAGTGATGTGGGTGTTTGTGTGTCCGCATTTGGTATTGCAACTATGCCCAACCCTTGCTGCAATGGCCGGGAAGACTTGCAATGGGAGTGTGGTGCGCACTGCGTACTATGCAGCAGTACCAGCCGCAGCAAGTGGTGCAGGTTGGCATGCCATACACTGGAACTTTACACACGGCTTGTGTGTTGTTCAGTTCTCCAAACACTCCATGTATTACAAACCGCAGAATACATGACCTGGAAAACGCCCTGCGTTTATAGGCGTGCAGCCAACCTGAGTATTCACAAAATGGAAACCCGCAGCGACTTCGCCTTGAGTAGGCTGCAGAAAGCAAGTACTACAGGGACGAAACGGACCAAAATTATGAATCACGGATGTTTTGCTTGTGGAACTGGCAGACTTGGCGCCGCCCTCCCGTTAATTGCTTGGCAAAATAGCAGTGAAGAAAGAAAAATTGAAACCTTGTGGATACTGCGGGCCCAGCGTGTGGCAACCAGCCGAACGGTCATGCAGACGAAGGCCGCCAGAGCAGGAGGTGCCGGCAGGCAGACGGTACAGTGTAGCCACCTCTAGCTAAGGGGCACCTAAAATGAGCATGAATTGCCTTCGTAGTGCATTTCCGCAATGCATGCTGGTCAGTCGGTCGGTGAAGTAAAAATGCACTGCCTGACAAATTTAGGCCAATGTTGCCTCAGCCGTCTACGATGCAACATCCATATTAACAGGCCCGATTGGCAATGACCAACGTTGGCGTTCAGGTGAGCAGCAAAACTCAGCTGCAGATTGACATGGCACCACCATTGTCTCCTCAGCTGTCCGGGCTCACCGCCTGCAGGGTACTGAAGACTTGGAATTGTTTCTTGGTGAGTTTGGCAATCCTCCTTGCATTGTCTGAACCTCACAGTGCGCTAGCCTTGGGAATGCTCAATTGCTATTGTTAATTTACGATTCTCATTATTGTCCACCCACATGATAACACGACTTGAGCACATCCTACAGTCACTGAATTGTGTATGCCAGCCTGTAATTGCCAGCCACAAGCTGACCGTCCGAGGGAAGGTGTTTTTGATAAATCAGGCGCAGTCTTGGTTTGTTGACCAATGCAAGTTTCTTAACATTTACAGAAGTTTTATGTGCCATTTTTGGCTCCCACCCGTTCCCCTCTTAGGCCGTCAATTCGCAGTTGAAGAGCGAAAATAATCCCCGACTCGTCAATCCTCAATGCCGGGCAGGGAAGGACTTCCCCAATGTTCACAACCACCGCAACAACCTCGGGTCACCCTCGTTCAATCAGCCGCGCCTCCTCCCCCCCCTCCAAAAAAGCGTCCACACCTTTGCCAGAATTCCCTTTGCCACGTCCGCCCTCTGTCCCCACACACACCCCAGCGTCCCAACCACCCAGCCCCGACCTCCCAGCCCCGCAGCCTCAAAGCTTGACAGCCGCCGACTTCAGCTCCTCGCCCCCCTTCCTCCTCCGCGCCCCCTCGCCCCTCCCCTCCCTCTCCGCCTGCAGCTTCGCGAACACCGCCCCCGACCCAAACCGCAACTTGGATCCCCCCCCACCCGCCTCCTTTCCCTTCACCGATATTTCCCCCTTTCCGTTCACCGATTTTCCCTCCTTTCCCTTGGCCGATTTCACGCCCGCCACGGGCGCCTCCCCGCCCTTCGACGCGGCCCTTGAAGCCCTCTCCGCCGCCTTCGCCCTCTCCCTGTTCTTGAACGCCCGCTTCTTGGCCCTCCGCATCCTCCTCCTGTCATCTCTTTCGATCTCCCCATCCCCCATCACCTCCCCGGCCTTGGCGCCGCTGCGGTAGATCTCCTCTGGAGCCCGCAATTGAGCCTCGCTGACGGCCATCGGCACCGCATCCTCCATGGCCAGCGCAGGCACGTCGACTTTGACTTCCATCTGCTCAACCACGGGCTTAGGGGTGAAGTGGAAGTGCGTCAGGGCGTCCAGGCGGAGGCAAAGATCAGCAAGCAACTGCCGTGCCTCCTGCCGCAGGCCCTCGTCCTTGTCGTGCGCGCCCATCGGCCCGGACGCCCGCACGTAATCTGCCTCGTACAGCTCCCCCAGCCCCTGCTTGGCCTTGGCGTCGTCCATCTCGATCAGCACCTTCTTCTCCTCCACCGGCGGGGGCACCACCCGGACAACGTCGTCGAATTCGTGGTTGGCGATCCGTCGCTTGATCAACTCCTCGAGCGATTGGGTGCTGGCCTCCGTGGGCTGGGGTGCGGGGCGCATGGTGGTGTCGTACTCCAGGTCCGCAGCCAGGACGCTGTTCAGCGGCCGGTCGGCCCCGGTGACCTCCCCCTTGAGCGGCCATGGCTTCTCGGCCAGCGCCTCCTCCTCCAGCCTGCTGATCTGCTCCGCCAGCGACAGGCCCCCCAGGTCGAACCTGGACGCCCTCCCCTTGGCGGCCCTGGCCTTCGCCGCCGCGAGTTCCGCCTCCCCCGGGTCCCCCCATTCCAAATCCCCTCCCACCTCCCCCTCCCCACCCTCCCCACCCTCCCCACCCCGGCGCCTCTTCTTCACCCTACCGAAAAAATCATCGTGCCTGATCTCGGGGCCGTCCAGGTCGTCCTCCTGCCCCAGCTCGCCCCTGGCGATTCCGTCGCCAGATGGCCCACCCATCCTATCTGGGTCGCCAGGACCACCTTCGGCATCATCACCCTCATCGTCTTCGAGATGCGCCCCATCTTCCAGGCCCATCGCCTCTGCTTCGGCGTTCTGAACAAACCGCTCCATGTCGTCGAGGTTCATGAAATCGTCCTCCACAGCCAGCCTGCCTTTGGCCAATGCGCCATCCCCAGCCTCCGCCCCATCGCTGCCCCCCTGTGATGCTTCATCTGTCTCATCTGCCTCAAGGCTGCCTGCATCTTCTTTGTCCTATGGACCCCAGCAAAGACAAAGATATGATCAAGACATTGTGTGTTTGCTAATGCGACAGTATGCCACAGTCTCGCTTGTGTGATGGACAGGCACGCAGGCAAGGAGGCGACAGAGATCGAAATTGCGCCCTAATCGCTGGCAAACTGTCAAGGTTTGCTGTTTGTTTTCAGGCATTTCTATCCATCCCAGAAGACTCAGTCAGCGATCAAGCTTCACCATGGCCCAGATCCTCTCACAGTTAACGCAAAGCAATTGGTCAATCGTGGCAACAGAATATTTCGTTCATCTGCTGTTCATCGCTGCTTTGGAAGCAACACAATGATGAAACATAAAACAGCCATTGAATTGAACAGGGCAACACAAAACAACTCTTTGGAACTAAAGTTGGATTTTATCAAAAATTGACTGACAATTCACTTTCAAGTGCAACTGCTGAAACAAAGGGCAGGCATCCCCTTGCCAAACCTGTGAAGCAGTGAGCAGAGATTTCACCATGTGCCCCCCTTCACCCCCTTCCGTATGGAAGGAAGAACAATATGAAATCTGTACACAAGAGGCAAAGCTGCTCATTGCACCTTGCAGGTGATGATAGACACTTTCACAAAATAGAAGAGTCATAAAAACACAATCAATCCCGAATCCAAAGGTTGCTCTTGTCTCATGTTGTTTCCATATCCCATAGTACTTGTCGCAGTTGCTATGCTGCTGCTCCTCAGGCAATATCCATGCAGAAGCTGAAAGAATACTCGCTGCAGCCTTGCTTTGTGCGATCTCTCTGTTCCGAATTCCGATATCATATTTTTGACGATTCATTTCTGACATTTGCATGTTCATACATTCAAGCCTTGTTTGCACCGCAAGGTCTATGGACCATGATGCAGTGCAAACCTAGTATAACCCATGGGGTATTCAGGAACCAGTAGTTATTCAAGGCCATCAGTTCCCTGTCCTTGTTTTCAACAGTTGCATTACAGTTAAGACCACAAGCGCTTTACCCCTATCCTGCCCCAAAAAATCGCAGAACTGTCAAAATCACATTAAATCTTGAATCGAATCCAAATCACTCAAATGAAATCCACTTGGGCCTGAACACACCTCATCATCTGTGCCTTCTCCCCTGGACGACTCTTCAACGACTTCCAGAGTGCCATTGGCCGGCACAGCCTCTCCAGCCTCCCGCCCATCCCTGCCATCCAGCAACTCATCCAGATCCTCCTCCACCCCTTCGGCCAGGAACGATGGCTCCCCTCCTGCCTTGCGCAGGAGCCTTCGAGTGCGCTTGCTCAACTCAGTGCTGAGGCCATCGATCTGTGCCCATATCTGCTCAGCATCAAAGCCACTCACATGCAGGCTGCCACGGGGGGCCTCACCACCCTTGCCTGCCTCAACAAGAGAAGCTGCCGTGAAGTCGAACAATGCCTTTGAAGCGGTCCTTGCAGCCTGGGGAAGCAGCAGTCACGTGTTGCTGGCCAGTCAGTAAGGGAGGCGGGAGGCATCGTCTTGTCATTTCTGGCAAACGACATGGATGTGGACGTGCACTGCAGGGTGTTCAGCAAGAGAAATGTTGGCAGTTGTGGAGGGCCCCAGCAAAATGGATGCTCAAGACAAAGGGAAGCAGAGTTTTGTTGCCAGCACCGTACATGACATCGCCTTTCATGTGAAGCACAGCGCTTTCTCATTGCTTGGCAAAAGTCAAAGATTTTGAAGGCCCTTCAGGGTAACAATGAGTTTCTAGCAAGTAGGGCCAAGGAAGCCCTGTCACATTTCTGGCAACGTTGATTGTTGTCCTCATCCGCGAGTGCTTGTTCTCACAGCACACGTTATGTTCATGGTGAAGGAAAGGGTGCTTGACACTCCATCGTCAGTTTGTTTCTCCGCAAACAGGTTCATGATCAGGAGCCCGACAATCTGCCTGAATCCTTAGGCGTTCCGCAGCATCGCAGTTGTCACCTCTGCCACTGACGCCTTCAAGGATCCCAAGGCGCCAGGGCAGGCCACCTTCTCTTGAAAGTCCTCAAGGGCCTGGCTCAGAAGAGGATGGGAGTCGAACCCGTCCAACACCTCCACAGACATTCCCTGGCCTGTGAAACAAGCAGATTCTACGAGTCAGTAAACTATATACAGCAGGTGAAATCACATAAAATGGACATAGCCACCCCATCGCCATCCTGGCACGCAGAGCTTTTACAGTGGACGGTTCTAATGGACGTCAAGTTGTGCTGGTTGCCACGGTGTGGCACGCACAAGGACAAGTCCACGTGCCACCCTCTATCCCGGCGCAGGTGAGGATGGCAAGCAATCAAAGGCAGGGAGTGAGTAGCGCATCCACTGCGCAGACGGAATTGCCTTTTGTGTGACAGGTCTTTACCAATCACAATTGGGCGTTTGTTGTTAATCAGAATTCGAGGAAGTTGGACCCCACGGCTACCAAATCTTCAAGGCATCAGCTACACGGTCCCTCAGAACGACTGCTGGTGCACCCACCCAGCTCACTCCCAGCGTACCCTCAGCTGTCCGCGCGCCGCCAGCGCCGTGAAATGCGCGCCAAGCCCGCGCGTAGGCCCCGCTCGACGCAAAGCATGTTTTGCGCTCGCGACATCCCATTCAACACAACATTTAACAATAGTAAGGCAGATGGCGGTTGGCATCCTTCTCACGATTGAAGAAGGGTAAGGGAAGACACTGCAAGGAGGTTGGGGGTCCAACCTTGTCCCTCCCTGTTTGAGGGGCGAGAGCGGGGAGGCGGCTGGGCCGCCTGCACGCGATCAGGGCGCCTGCGCCGCGCCGTCGTCGCTTCGGCCGATCTCCTCCGGCAGCCGGGAGCCTCTCGGTGGGAGTCTTTGGGGCCGGCGGGCCCAGCACACCTGGCGCGGACGCTCCCAGCAACCGGCCCTGCAGTCTCCGGTGCAGCGGGCTTTTGGTGTTGAGGAAGGCTCCGGAGGTGCCAAGGCCAGCCATTTTCAGACAAACGGGTACAGTTATTCATTGCTTTTCTTGCAGAGAAATTGCTTTTTTTTCTTTGCAAAGAAAATGCACATCGCACAGGACACACACTGCCCGCACAGGGTCTTTTCCTTCAGGACATTGTTGTGCATACCAAGGCAAGAAAGCAGACGTCGCCCACATGTGGTCGCGTGCACGCACGGCATTCAGAACGTCGTTCCTGGAAGTGAAACCCCTGCGAGCGCGGCCAGCTGAGTACGGCTTTGCTGCTTTGCTGCAAGTTACACGGGGGTACTCTTTTCCTTTCGGTTCCAGAATAATGCAGCACATTCAAGTCCAGGCGCCGCCCCCCGTCATAACAAAAGAGGTGAGTGCACTGGGCCACCTGACAAGGAAGTGCAAGGCGACGTAAGCGCCCAATGCTGGAGTCCACATGAAAGCGGTCTCAAAGAAGAGAAGGTCGGGTCTGGGGTGTGGGAGGGTGGGGACACGGCAGATCACTAATTTGGTGTTTGAGGTTGATTACCTGGCATGTTTCTGGTTTCACTAGTTGTTAAACAGTGAATATCTGCCTGGAGGTTCAGCGCAGAGTATGATGTCTCTCCCTTGCCGTGCAGCAGCTGTTGGTGCCATGGGGCCTCGACAATGAGGTTCTGCTCACTGCGAAGAGTGTGAAATAAGGGGTGCTGAGCGAAAGCCTGTCAAAATTGTGCAGAATCACGTCGGCCTGTGGCCACTGCCTTACATTCTCGGTATACTTCAGCACCGCAGCATCACAATTCAGGAGCAACAGCTCAAGGCTTGCTCAACAATTTGTATAGCTCGTTACAATGTTCATCCACGCTGTCCAGGGCAAAACAGATCCAACGGACCCCTCGTTGCCCATACATGTGAAATTTCCAGGAGGATCGCACTCAGCAGCAAAACTGATTCAACCAACACGACGTCTCTGCGAAGCCGTTCAGGTCATGCCGAAGCAGCACTGACCGATTCAGCTGCAGGCAACTGATAAACCACCCAATCTCCACGCATCACATTAATGGGGGCTCGAGCTGCACAAAAAAGCGTGTGTCCCACCCGGGTTCTGTTTTTTATTCGATCCGGCACACCAAGGTGTGCTTCCATCCAAAATCACTTCCACCCACCCGTTGAGACGTTCAGTTGTAGGGCAATCAACGCAGGCATGGCCGCAGCGACCTCACACCCCCCGCCCCACCCCATCCTTGCCTTCCACATTGCCCCATTCGTACATTACGCCGCATGTCCTCATGCAAACCCCCACCACAGGGCTCAGCGCTCCTTTCAGAGAAAGCGGAGTTCGAGGCGCCTCCACACTCATTGACAGTTCCGCCAGGTGCTGCCCCCAGGCGCCAACAACCCTCCTTGCGGGCCGATCTAATTTTCCAGTATGTGGGGCTTGAGGTGCTTCATGAAGCCGAAACCCCTGAAGCGGTCTACCTTCATCAGCGCCTGCAGCTTGCCATCAGCTATGATCTCCTGCTTGTTGTCGGGGTTCTGCAGGCCGTTGCTCTTGAAGTAATCCCACATGAACTTGGTCAGCTGGGGCCTGGAGATCTCCGTGGAGCCCAGGAAGTCCGCCAGCTCAGTGGAGACTTTGAGAGGTTTGGCAAAACCCCCTCCGCCACGGCGTGTCTTCTTCTCACCCTTGTCATCCTTCTCTGTGCGAGCCTTCCTGCCCACTCCCCGCGTCTTCTTCGGCTCGGCTGATGGGCAAACAGGGAGTTCAGGCAATGAAACTGACCTGAGCTGACACTTGTCGCATTCCAGAAGGAGCACCATAGATTCGTTAATGCACCAAGTCATCAACTCGTCAGGGTATGTTATGGGACACAGTGTGTGTACAGAGACATCAAGGTCAACAAATTTTTGCAACCCTAAGATGTCACACTCAGGGGACGTCGAGTACAGCTGCGAACACAAAACTCTGCTCTAGGCAAGGCAAACATGCACACCTGTGGTCACAACACAGCTCGTTGGTGCGGCCCTATCTGTGAGCACCAGTCACCATACAGGGCGTTCTGCCAGGTCCATGCCTGTGACATTCCCTTCGTCCAACCCCACTTCAGCCGCCCCATGGAGGATACATTTTCAAGTCAACAGGGGTAGACGTCCTCCAACCCTTATCCTCAAAGAAAGACCACAAAGTCCGCCTTGCTCAACCAAAAGGATGGGGTCAATATGAGACAGCCGATGCAAGCTGAAACTATGTCCAATCAGGGCTAAATTGCCCCCACCTCACCCGACTCCACCCCACCCCAGCCCCACTGCCACCGGACTCAATCACAAAAGACCTCACAAGCAACAGAACCCAATGTCGCACAAGCACAATTGCCCAGGAGGGGTGCCCATTGCACAGCACGCTCAACAAAACATCTACCAATCAAGCCATGTGGAAACGCATTGGGGTGCACCTGGACTCTGAAATGTGCTTTACTTTTCTGAGCCGATAGCATAAACCATCACCAACATGGGCACAGTCTAAAGAGGGCTCCATTGTCCCAGCACATGTAGGACATTTGAGGCCAGCTACAGGGAAAAGAGGGGACTTGGGGTGCACCACGAGCTCGCCTGGGTCACAACCAACCTGCTGCTTTTTGCCTCCCTGGCTTCCGCTTGCTACCAGCCCTGCCAACAGCACAGCTCAGATATCACTGCGCCATTCCCTGAACAGCCACACCTGCATCTCGACGCCCGATAGCACAGTGGAGGCTGTGGGACAGGCTGCAGCGGCGCACATGATCGCTCCTTCACACTGCAAACTCCACATTTCGGACACCGCTCTAGGCGTTCATCGGTTCCCACCCTGCGGCTGACGCCCTCCGCCTACTTGGTGGCCTAACCGCTTTTGCGACCCATAGCCTCCATGGTAAGGGGCCAGCCAGCACCGGGCAAAGGCTGCAAAGCGGCAAACCTACCCTGCCGTGTCGCCCGTCCGCCCAGCTTCGCCGCCGCAAGACGGCGCTCCGCGCGGGGAATGCGGGACAAACGGCAGTGTGGCAGAGGTGGCCACACGCCGGCGATCAAATCCCCGCCACCCCGCACAACACAGCCAAGGGAGGCCCGATCACGTTCCCCTTGCGGTCTCGCTCGCGCAGCTCCCACCGGAAAGCGCCCCCGCGTGTCCACTCGCATCCAATCGCTAGAATTTTCACTTGCGCTGCGGCCTTGCATCATCACAGATCAGCCGCGGGGGGCATTGGCACGCCGCCCGTCCCGCCCGCCCCACCTGGCCTTGGGATCGCCGTCGTTGTCCTCCACCTCCTCCTCCAAATCGCCCTCCTCGTCCTCCTCCTCCTCGCCGCCGCCGGCGCCCTTCTCCTCGAGGTACTTCTTCACCTGTCGGCATTGCGCCCAGTTGGGAAAAAGGCGCGTTTCGCGGCGGGCACAGAATCGCCCCGCCCCTTCCCTCGAGCGCACTCGCAAGCGCCACGGCCGGCAACCGGCCCACAGCTGCCCTCCCCCCGCTGGGACAGAATCAATTCGTCGTCCCGCCGCGCCCCGCTCTCCCGTCCCCCTTTTCAGCCAGCGTGCATTCCACGCGCTCCCCAAAGCTATGCCGTTCCTGTCCCCAAGCTCACGCGCGGAATAAACCCCGAAGCGCGCCGCATCTCCGACACGCGCCAGCAGACCTCCAGCTTTACCCTCCAGCAGAAAATCGATCGCAGGCCATGGCCACCAACTCCGCAGTTCAACCGCTGACGCTGGCGGTCGTACAAACCCCATGTCCACAGCGGGATCGATCGGCGCCACGACTGCCGCGCCCGCCGCACAAACCCTCGCGCGCCGGCGCCAGTCCCTGAAGCCATCCTACCTCCGGGCCACCGCGCCAAAACCCCTCGCCACGCCCATGCCGCGCAACCCCATTCCCCGCCCCAACCACCCCACGGCCAGGCAAACGTGCAAAGCGGAGCGGTCCGCCTCCCGCTTGTCCGGCGCGGTGGCCCAGCTCCGGCCCCGTGCCCGGCATCAAGCCCGCACGGGTCCCCCCGCCGCCTACAGGCCACAAATTACACACACACACACGCCCCCCCCGCCCACGGCCTCCCGGCCCGCCAAAATGCGCGCCCTTTTTCGCCTTCCCCCCCCCACAACCCCAGGCAAGCCCCTCCTCTTCGTGATTTTCCCCAAACCCCCTGAAGAAAAGAAAAGAACAAAGGAGAGCTGCGCAACGCCAAGCCGCCCCACACCCACCTCCTTGCGAACCAGCGCCTTCTTGTCCGACAGATCCACGCCCAGCTCCGCCTCGAGCTTCTCCCTCAGCATCCGCTCTGCGCCCAAAAACACACCATCCCCCCAGTCCGCCGCGTCAGCCCCCGCCGAATCAAGTCATCGCCCATTCCCCCCACCGCTCGGGGCCAGCAGGCCCAGCGCGCCGCATCCCGCCATTCCCCCACCGCTCATCTCCGACGGATCGGCTTCCCCCAGCAATTCCCAGAGCCGGGAGACGATCTTGGCGTCGTCGGCCATCCGGATCGGCGGTGGCGGGCGGGGGCTGGCTGGGGTGGCCGCGCGCTGGGGCTACGGGGGGGCCGGCCACTTAGAGGTGGGGCCCGGTGACTTAGGCAAAATCCGCTTATGGAGCTCGCCAAGTGGTGGTGTGGGGTCCCCTCTTGGCTTATAGGGGGTTACCGGGTGGTTTGCGCCCGAGGGGGGGAGGGGCTCCTGGTGGATGGTGGCGGGGCAGGGGGCGGGAGAGGGATGATTTGATTCATTATTCTTAAACGATTCGTTAATGGTTATATTGGGGCAAATTTGGGCCAATTATGGGGCGGGGGGTGCAAGGGGGCTGTTCGAAGGAGATCCAGGCCTCCACGCGGGCACGGATCTTGGGCGGGTGGGCGGGAAGTGGCGGTGGTGGTTGGAAGGGGTGATGGGCGGAAGTGTTGCCTTTGTGTCTTAGCGGTGGTTGGGGCGTTGGCGGGTGGGAGCACTGCGCTTTGTGTACTGATGGCAGCGTTGCGGCCGCGAGGGAGAGTGTCGCAGACTGTTCAAGACCAAAAGCCTCTCTTCGCCCAAGAAACAAGACAGCGGTGTTGACTGCATGCATTGCATGCTGTACTAATAACGTGCTCTTGAAGCACGCATAGGAGTGCCAAAGACTCAGCGAGGGGAAACTGCTGCTGTCCTCACACGCTTGGTCGTGTCGGTGTAGTAAAGTCGCGAATTGCAGTGTTTCATGTCAACGTTGCTTCAAATGAAGCCCATGCATAGGAGTGTGTTAGGGTCGCCAATACATGATCTGAAATTTATGCCAAGCTGGCGACCCATGAGCCTCAAAAGGTGGTTAGAAAGTGGCGAAAATCTACAAAAGCATAAAAAAGGGCTTAGTCTCCTCTAAAAGACGAACTCTGGCATAAAAGGAGAATACGGAGATGACAATGCGGCGAGACGTATGGGTACCTCGATTTGGCGCCCAAATTCTGCCAACATACAAGACACGATACCGATGCCACGGCGGTCCTGTGTCCCAGGAAGCTACGCAACGCACTGAGCTCCGCGCGCCACCCCTCTGGGCGCGCGCGCTTGGCTCACGAAGCTGCGTCCTGACTCGAAAACTGCGTCCGGCAACGCAGCACCGCCCGAAGGATGGATCTGCACCGATCGGTCGCAGCAATGCGCGTCAATTGGCTCGCACCGGCGATCGGGATCGAGGGGCTGCGAGCACCGATGGCAGTCGGTGGGACCAGTGATGGCTGCGACTCGTGGCGAATCTTCGCTGATGGATCCACTGGCCACGGGCTGGTGGAGACCATGTGGGCAGCATCACTAGGAAAAAAAGGTCAAATAACACTTTTGCGAACACACATAAAACACATTTCATCAAAGTTCTGCACGCTAAGAACACAAAAATAACACAAACCCGTAAACTTTTTACACGTTTGAACACGTTTATTTGGCCTTTTTTTTCCTAGTGCATGGGACTGCGGCATGCGGGACGCGCGAGTCGCGAGAGGCGCGGTGAACAGCGGTGGTGTAGCGCGGTGACGGCTTCATGGGGACAGGTGAGGGGCTTGACGGGGGCAGATGATGTAGTGCCACCGGATTACTCACAGTGGCGGACAGGGCAGCCACCATAGGCGTACAAGGGGACGCTGTAGGGCTGAGGTTACACGTCCCAAACGCCTTCCCAGACGGGAAGACTTTGCCAACGACGGCCAAAGCTTTTCATCAAAGGTGGTCATCTGGATCTGAGCCAAGAGAGGTGGTGATGTTACGCATGGTTCGGAGTGGGACTATATCGGAGGCAGGCACAGCCACGGGCTTGGGGACACAGCTGAGGGTACAGAGTTACAGATAGGTCACGGACAGGCATGTCCCTTTATAGTCATACAGCCATCTCTCAATGACGGACCAGTCATTGTCATATCATTCGCCCCCAACACACATAGAACGTCGCCCTCGACGTGTAATCACCTCAACCAAACAAACCAAGGGAACCAGGAAACTGGTAGAAACCATCATCAAGAAGTCATTCAAAACTTCAGACACTTGGCCAGCCGTCATGTGCGGGGGCCTTTGAACACGAGCACAAACCCATCACAAGGGAACATATCGAGAATCAGAGCATCAGCTCAAGAATCCATCAAACACTTGGCCAGCCGTCATGCGGGGCCTTGAACACGAACATGCAAACCAGTCTCAAAGGAACACATCAAGAGCCAGAGCATTGGCTCAAGAATCCATAGAAAGAAACCAGATTCGGAAAGGAAACCATCAATCTCAAGAGCAACACGTCTTGGCGGACGTCGCCACCTCCACGGGGCATCTCAGCAACTCGATCTAAGCTGACCCATCGGCGCTCGGTGCGCGCCCCCAACAAAAGACATAATGCCATGCCCAGTGCATTGGAATTGCCACGTGGGCCTCGCTCATGTTGTGCCACGTACTCGCTTGACATGGTAGTAACGCTCAACCCGTATAATTGTGTCCTCCATGTAGGACCACACTGTCAGCTGGCACGAGCTGACACGAGCCGCCGTCCTGCTGACTCTTCATCACGCAACCCTTGCTACGGGGCCGTGCGTGCTGTGTGCCAAGCACGTGATCTCTCAGACACAGCCATCCACTCAAGTTACCACTTCCGACCAATGGCGTAGCTCACACTCGCCCATCACCGCTCAGCGGTGCTGTGTTGGCCCCCATCGCAACTCTGCCATCGTAACTCCAGCGAACGCACAGCCGCGGCATTGACGGAACTGACCCGCGCGTCGTCCACCGCCCTCAGTCACGCCTTTGTTGCGCTCGCCTCAGCTCTCGCGCGACCGCTCCATGTCCATCGCTGGACGCCATTCATCACGTCGCCACTCCAACGCACCACAGCATGAGGCGGCACAACGCTCGCGCGCTCCTCGGCGTCACACCATGCCACGCAGCTGCATAGTCCTGCAATCCCACCCCTGCCTCGGGTGCCACATGTTACGCATGGTTCGGAGTGGGACTATATCGGAGGCAGGCACAGCCACGGGCTTGGGGACACAGCTGAGGGTACAGAGTTACAGATAGGTCACGGACAGGCATGTCCCTTTATAGTCATACAGCCATCTCTCAATGACGGACCAGTCATTGTCATATCAGTGATGCGTGTTGCAACAAATATATAACGTCTGCAAGGCAATCTACGCAATTGATGACTACGTTACCAAGTTTCAAGCAAGATGATGGTCAATTTGTGCGATCAATGTCACTGTGCGACTGGAAGTTTGTGGAAATTGCTGCGAGCCCATGCTGAACACACTGGCGAATCAGAGATTTGTAATCCTGCTCTAAGTGATCGAGGAACTCTCAAGAAGCTTGCTGCGAATATTTTCGACTTCTCAATGATTGCTGCGCACGAAAACGCCAAATCTGACGTGGATTTTTGTGCTGACCAATGCGCAATTGATTCAAGGAAGACTAGGTCGAGATGCGATGTCATCTCTGTTCAATTTTTCTGCATCAAGCAGATGTAGTTTATATGTTTCTGTGAGGCTTGACAGCCCAATAAGGGTGCGGCCTGCTGCACACAGAAGCATCAGAAATCTGTTCATGAAAATTATAGACTTTTGTTGTTGATGGGATGGGTGAGTGTGTCAGTCCTTTAATTCAATCAAGAAAGATCACAGGGCAGATTTGTGGCGTGGCCGTGACGTCACGGCATTGTTCTTGAGCAGTACATTGTAGTGCGGTAAAAGGGCAGGCGGAGCCGCACGTGTGGACGAATATTCCTGCGAATCCTTCACTTCGCAGCACAGATTCGATTGCGGTGTTGTGCGTGTGCTGGAAAAGTGACGAAGGACTAAATTGATGGCCACTTGAGCGTTGCAAGGGGGTGATGTGAGGATTAGAAGAGCATGCTGTGAGGTTTCCGGAAGCACGCTCAGATGTGATACGAATAGTGGAGTATGAGGCGCAAGGAGAGTGAGAATGATGCTGACTGCCGTGTTTGGACGTTGCCTGATAGAAACTGTACTAGATTCGATTGTACTGCCCTTTCTGACGTGCCTAGGGTATTTGGGGGGTGGCTGCCGTGCTGCGTGGGTGCCCCATGCTGCTGTGCCCAGCGCCGGAGGGGCTGCACGGAACAGACAATCGTCCGTAAAGCTGTAAGCAGTCTGTTGGCATTGCCCGGTTGTGCGACCCTCCCACACAGGCCGTGACGCGCAGACCGACAAGAATTGCTTCACGGCCAAGAGCTTGAGGTCTCCAGCGCTCGCATTTCGACAGAGCGCGCCCGCTGCAATCACGTCGCTCGAGCGCATGGTTTTCTGAGCGATTCTGCGGGAATCGAAGCGGCTTCCCACGTGTTTCTCACCCAAGGCCCGGAGATGTGGGGGAGCCTGGATTTGCAAGGCCCGGAGGCCCGTTTGGACAGGATTTTCCGTGGCGGAGTCGTTGGCGACGTGCTCGCAAGGGAGCTGTACGACCCCAGATTCGTCTCCTTCGAAGCAATCCAATCGAGCCGGGGGGAGGGGGGGACAAGTGAAGGCTTGTCGCTTTGTGGATTGTCGTCCGGCGGCTACCATGTCAGACGGCCACCTTTCGCAAGTGTTTCTTGTCTTAATTTTTGAAAATATACTCGTGTTCAGTTTCCCCATATATTCTCTATTTATACTCGTGTTTGTATATAATATGTTCATATATTCTCTATTTATAACTCGTGTGTATCAGGATTGTTATTTACGCCGTAAACACAGATCGTATTTACATTTTACGCGTAAAAATAGTTTTTACGTTTTTACGCATAAAAACGCGTAAAAATACTTGAACACAACGTAAAAGCAGCCCCGTGTACATAAGGACAGTACATACAGCCTTCGGGACTCAGGGGAATGGCATGCAGACGCACTGAAATGGGCAGAAAACGAATTTTCGTTGCACTCCATCGTGGCCCTTGCCGAGTGGGGAATGGACTCTGTGTTGCGGGCGCTCAAGGGGGCAGAGTAATGATCACTGTACGCAACTTCCATCGCGTAACCTGGGTGTCACAAGGAGCCGTAAAAACGTAAAAACAGCCGTAAAATTAGCTTCTGTTACAAACTTACGTTTTTGCGCATAATTTATTCTGCAACCTATTCTGCACCTACCAGACACAAGCCCCGCGAACATTTGAAACGCCCTCACATCATTGCAACAGCCCGAAGTTCTGAAATAGAAATTTGAAACAACAAACAGATCAACAACTGAGGAAAAGGCGAGAGCACCCTCAAAGAAAAAAAGCCCTCTGCCTTTCTGTTCGGTTGCCATCCACGCACCCACCGAACTCCTCATGTTCACTCCTGTGACGCACCACGTCACGCTCCTTGGCTCAAACAAATGGCACACATTCTACACTTAAGCGACGTGATGTGGACAAACGTACAAATACAATGCAGTAGCAACAGGTGGCAACTCAACCTCAGCCAATCGCAACCGTCGCACAGCCCCCCTCCGCTCTGCTTCCTAAGCACGCTCATGCACAGCGTGCCACTCGCGCTGTGGATTTTTCACATGGAAAAACGGATTGCCTTCCAGCGTTTCATTCCCGCATTCCGCTTTTCCTCTTCAAGGTTGCGTGCCGCGCCTCTGAAGCCACCAATTTGGGAAACCTGTGACGGGCAGCGCAGGTGCTTCGCCAACACGCACCCCAGCGCCACATTCCGAGGCGTCCCACCCACGCGTCCCACCTACGCGTCCCACCAATGCATTCCATCGTCGTGTCCCATCAGCTTGCCCCACCCTTGGCACCCAAGCATCATTCGCGTTGCACAACAAGGCAAGGAAGTAGACGTCACGGTCCTATTTTGCCCCAGCAAAGAGGTTTCCACGAGTGTCCCAATCACACCATTCCTCTGCTGTGACGACCTAACCAAATCAATTTGGACAGCGCACTGCACCTTCCCCTGGATTTTTTTCCCTATCCTGAGCTGTCGGCTTCCTGTTGTGTGTAGGTGATCCTGTACACGTCGTCCGCGTAGTCGTCAGACACCAACAGGGAGCCGTCGGGCATGATTTCGACGTCCACAGGCCGGCCGCAGACGGTGTCGCCGTCGCCGAGCAGCCACCCGCCGGCAAACGTCTCCACGGACTCCACGGTGCGGTTGTCTGCGCCGAGGCGCACGTTCAGCACACTGTAGCCTGCGACTCGCAGCACATGCGGAAACACTCACGCAGAAAAACAGCGAACTTTATCCATTCCATAGCTGAATGCTGCGCTTCGATCGTGACCATTTTGCGGACGTAGAGTATGGAATTTGCCAGGAGGGCCAGAGCGTGCACTTTTCACCATTGAGCATACACATTTAATCTACGGAATATGTTGAGCATATCAGATGCTGAATGGGTGTTAGTACAGAGTGCTCGAAACCTGCTTTGGCTGAGGCTTTCGCCAATCTCGGGAGACTTCAGCTTTGGCGTCAGGGGGCACCACCAGTGCGTCGACGATGCGGCCGCGTCAAGTGCTGCTGCTGGATCAAATCCCCGTTCATTTTGTGCAGACCAGCGTTACAGCGGACTGCGTGGATGGAAGCTCAATGCGCAAAATTTGCCCGATTAACACAAATTCGATTCGCGCTGCCACTGTGACACACTGCCCCAAATTGTGGATTGGCAAGCGCTGTGAGCGTTACAAAGGGACCAACTTATGGACTCCCTCTCGCGTTCTTCCGCCATTTTCATCACTGGGTTGCGAGCAAAGATCTCCAGAGTAGAACTCGTAACGTGCTATTTACTGAAGTACACATAACTGGGTGCATGGTACAGCTAAGCGCAACCTGTTGCCCGTGGCGCTTTAACGCCTGAGCGTCTTGAAAACGCTCGTTACAGTCTGCCGTCGTTTGAAGGCATCAACGGAAGTCGAAATGAACGTAGGAGGCCAGCATTTACGGCTGATCTTTGGCGCTCATACGCGCCACGCATGGCCATGGAATTCTGCCAGTGGTCGTTTCGGACCTTGTGCGCGCGGAGTTGCGCCCAAACCACCTTGCAGGTGCAATAGCGGGGCATCGTCGTTGTTCTGCGAGCAAAATCAAGCGATTGACGAGAGGGCCGATAAGAGCGTCCGCGTCTACACCTGCGCTGTGTTCAAGACAGATCCTTGGTTTCCAACCAAGCGATGCTTCGCTCGAAGTGGCAGCTACTTCGAACAAAGTATTCGTTTTGACCCACGACCAATAGAGGCTGTGGAAAAGTCGATTTCTTACAGCGAAGCCGTAACTAGAGTTGCAAAGTAATCGAAAACATACTAAAACTTAGAAAAAACGTGTCTGGGTAGACCCCTCGCTGCGCATTTTCAGCGCCGCACATCCTGTCGCTGGGCATTCGCAGCCCTCTTCTCGAATAGGCCCGTTATCGCGCGAATACAACAATTCCTCCGATATCATCTTTGGGTGTTCGATTGAAAGGGTTACAGGCCAATGCTCAAGGAAATCGGCTGCAATGCACAAGATGAAATCATTTTCGCAAAACGCGGCTGCAATTCTTCAGCGACGGGCTGCAAAGCCGCCTTCGAAAGGGCTGCAAGCACGCCACAACCCGACTGCAAAAACACAGGACCCGATTGCAAATAACAGCGGAATTTCAAACAAACTGTAGAACCGGATGCTCGTCCCCCCCTCCCCCCCAGCAATAAAAAAGGCAGAGTCTCGTCATTTTGCAACAAACTGGATAGAAGGAGTGCGGCGCGTTGTTAGCATTGTGCACAGCTATTTCGCGGCCCCACCGATTTTGTCTTCTCGATTCCAGCTTCCGTGCAGTGCGATGAAGGCGGAGTTCCAGTAGCGCTCCGGGAACATGGTGCCAGTGTAGAACCGCATGCCAAGAGCGGCCACGTGGGGCCCCAAGGGCTGCACCGCCAGCTGGTGCGACTCCGGGTCTGGTACAGAAAAACTTCAGTATGGCTTCGCCAGTGGTTGACAGAGAGGTCGAGCCGCTGTAGGGTCGATTTTTATGAATTGCGCAGTGTGCCAGAAGCACGTTCAGCAGTCTCGCCACACAGCAGAGCAATTTTCAAAGCAGCTGGTGTGTAAACGTCGCCTTGCTCAGTGTACAGTGAAGCTGTAGAAATGCAAAAGCAGCGCCTCATAAACGCTATGGGAGGCTTTAGAAACACACCCAACAATATGGCAGCACTTTGGCGACGCAAAACGGCGGCAATTCCAGCCCACACTCCGTTCAGAGTCGACGCGGAAAGAGGTCTTTGCCGAATGAGTCATTTTGACTGCGCTGGTAGATATCGAGAAAAGAAAATCGCGTCTCTTCGCTATAAAATGCCTTTCAGTTGAATAGGGCTTTCACACAGTACCGCAGGGGACCTGCTTCACAGCAGCACCCAACTGCAGTACTCTAGAGCAATTCCTTTCTGCAGTGCTCTGATGCATACTCCAGCACATAAAGCAGCGGAGGTCGCATTTTTTGCTGCAAAATGTTTCAAAAATATCGAATGTGGACGAAACGAGCAAGATATTTTAGAAATTCGCTCTGTGTCCGTTACTCTGCAACGCACGTGTCTGTGGCTGCTGTCAGTCTGCCTTTGTGCTAATGGTGGGTCGACATGTGTCCAATGATATTTCTCAAGCCAAGCAGGCTAGCAGTGAGAGCACGGCAAACGTGAAAGGGAACAAACAATGGTGTTCGAATGTACCAACCGAACCTAAATAGAATTAAATGGTGGAGAAGATAAACAGTGATTCCATGATATTCAATTCAATCCCCCACCTGAGCAATTCTTGAATGTGCCGAAGGTCGTGTCCGGTACCACCTTCCCAGCCCCAGCGGGCCTGTTGTACGGGTCTCCCTCGCCCTAAGCAGGGACAAGAAATGAAGAAATATTCATGAAATCAGTCCGAAAACCGCAAGTAAAGCAACATAAAGGGAGAATCTGGCGACCCACACTCAGCATTTGGTTTCAGCGTCCGGCCTATGGCGGCACAAAAACCATCTTTGCGCCTCCCTGCCAACGTAGGAGAAAATCAAAAATAGAAAGGAACATAGGAGCATGGCCAAAAAAGGGTTCGAGCTGCCTCATCGACAACAAACAATGCTGTGGTTGTGGGTATGTGCCAATTCGAGAATTGTTCTACGGAGAGAGGGCCTGTCCCAAAGCGAGCATTTCCCTCCTGATCAAGATTTCTGCGCCTGTCCTCCACATGCTGTGGAAGTTGATGCGCAGCAGTGCCCACGAGCGCACGCACCTCTGTGTGACAATACGGATATCCAAAGTCCAGCCCTTTTTCCAGCGCGATGTTCAGCTCATCGTCAGGTAGGTTGTCGCCCATCCTGTCCCGCCCATTGTCGGTGAACCACAGCTCCCTGGTGAAGGGGTGCCAGTCGAACCCCACGGTATTCCTGACCCCCGTGGCGTAGATTTCGAGGTCAGATCCGTCTGCAGTCGATCAATGCATCAGGGCAGTAATCAATCAGTCAACAAAACATGGCATCCATTCACTTGCGACTGTCAGAATGCACTTCGATGTGCATTTGACCAATACTCTACTACAATGATTTTCTAGGGGTGGTTCTCTCATCGAAGAGGTATTCTTACAAAGCTTTGCTCGTCAAGTGACCAAGGATGTCTTTGTACACACACAAGTACCAGGGAATGTGATTCAGGGTCCACACAAAGCTCCAGGAAACCAGGCAGGCATCAGACCAATCTTCAAGCGAACGTGCATTTTGTGACTCGTCTATTCAGCCATATTTAACGTGCAGCACTGTGACTGAAGGCACACAGATGCACAGTTGCATTTGGAGGAAGGGGCTTTGGTTGCCCAGCCATCGCAGCCTCCACATTCTTCTGCACTGCAACTTTCGAATTTGCACAGGCACTCTCTCACCTTCACTCATGCAATTGATGGTGCCATATGCTATGTCGCCAAAGTCCTCCAGCTCACAAATGTTGCATGGGGCACCCACCGGGATGTACAGCTTCCCATCGGGGCCGAATCTGATGAACTTCCAGCCGTGGCCTGGGTCTGATGGGAAGGCGTCGCTGATAAGGATGGGGTCTTGAAGTTTCTGCAAACAAATGAACTTTGCAAAATGAACAAAACTTTCAACTGTCAATCATCAATCACTCACTCACTTAATATGTAGATCAATACAATGATCTATCAGTCAGTCGATCAATGAGCCAATCGTAGGCTAGAGATTATACAAAAAAAACAGTCCATACCTTGTAATCATATTTGGTTAGTAATGTTATTGACACATCGATACCCAGCCAGCCCAATGTCTTGGTACAGGCTGCCACTTTTGCTTTGAGCTGTATTTCTCAGAATTGAAGTCAACGTCAGCTGCCAAATTTTCACAAAGCGGAGGCAAAAGGTCGAAATGTGGCAGAAGAACAAGTGTGGGTTAGTGGACATGGCAGCACTCAACAGTGCATTTGTAGGTGACTTGGACAACGTGGATGTTGTTGATAGTGCAAGTGGTATAGATGCTGCAGTTGCTGCAGTACTTGGTTCTAACCGCCAGAGTGTTCTCTGCCAAGCCAAGCTTGCCAACACCCATCTTGCCAGCTCTTTACAACTGCACCAAATCGCACTGTGGCAGTTTGCGCTGAAAGAGCAAACCGTAAGGATGCAGGCGATGCAGTTTACTGCCTCCACTCTGCTGAAAAAGCTTGGATCGTAGTTGTCAACCCTGCACTTGGTGGCTTGACCCTGTATACAGCATTCGTTCTTTTCCTTGCACAATGCTGTCCATTGTGCCCGCACCCGGCTTGTGAGCTCCTGACAATCGTAAGACATGGATTCTGGAGCGCCAGTTCTTCGCCTGGCACTGCCTTGAGGGGTGGCAAAAGGTTGTACCCCTTCTGCTGTGACATGGGCAGCGCCTCATCTCCAAGCTGTAGCATGTCCATTTTTCTCTGTTTTCGGACTGCATGTTTCGAGAGCAAACCCATAGCGCCTTTAAGCCCACGAGCACATCGCGGGCGTAGGTGCGCACGTAGAACCCCCTGATTGCGATCCACACGCCGGCAATGTCCAAACCAAATCTGCATCCAACCTTGGTGGTGCAAACACTGACAAATAAAAGGCACCGCAATCGGAACAAAGAACATTGGGTCCACCCCTGCACGACCCCGCTCAGGCACCGCCGCGGCCCCACCTCTCCCCTGAGGGCCTGCTCATCAACATCATCGTATCGCCACACGGCGTCGATTTGCGCAAGGTAAAGGGAGCCGTTCCTCCAGGCGATGCCGTTGGGGGTGTCCCTGTCATCGATCACCGTCACCACGCGGTCGCCCGTCCCATCACTGTCCTCGTCGATCACCGCGTAGACCTGCGGGGCAGAAATCCCACAATGGACGTCCTGAATTCACATGCCGGCCGTCCTGGGCTCTTGGGCCCACAAGTACTACCGCAAGAACATTGAAAACAACCGGTCGACATTCCAGCGGTAGAGATGAGCGCGACGGCGCGCAAAGATGGAGCGGAGTTGGGTAGGGGGGATGCGCAGGCGGGCTGCGCCAATTGCATCCTCCCAGGGGCCCAGGGCCGGGCGCTGTCGCGCGGCACAACCTGCGGCGCACGGCGCACTCAAACCCAATCCCAGATCGATCGATTCCCCATTCTGAACAGCGGGAGGTTTGCCGCGGCATCGGCGAGCATCCGAAGGGGCAGCCCCGCGCCAGCCGCGCCGACGCGGTGCCAAACTCGTCTGGGGACGCACTCGCGGGATGGACGAAATCCTGCGGGCGACTCACGCACGTTGGTAAGCTTCCTAGTGGACACATACACGATGGTCGCCCCGCCGTTGTCGCCGCCGCTCAGCGCCAGGCTGCGCGCCATTGGGACCTCGCCGTTGGCGAAGCTGTTCACGGCGAAGCCCTCCGGCACGATGATGTCCTCCACGGCGATTCGACAGGAAAATTCGGGCAGCCAAGTGCACAAAAGCAGCAAGGGCAGCAGGAGGGCGGGGGCGGGGAGAGGGGGCCTGGGGAGCGGGCGGGGCGCCATGGCGAGGCGTGGGCGCGCCGCGAGGCGGGGGGTTTTGGCGTGAGGCACTCGCACGGGCTGCCAAGCACTGTGTCGTGTTCTTGTGTTGTGCAATGCATAAAGGTGTGTGTACGATGTACATAAACGTTGGGCTGCGTACTTTGCCCTCTGGGTTGTAGCGTGTGTCACATCCAGTCTGTGGCGTGAGGCATCAGGAGAGATCGGCTGGCCAATCGGGAGGGATGGTCCCCATCCGGTTCGTGGTGTTGGCCGTCTGGTGAAAGCCTTTGACGGGTGCGGAGGAGCGCTCCGTGTTCACAAACCCCGACGCAAGAACTGCTGTGAGCTTCACTGCCAATTGGGGAGCCATGATTTGGGAAAAGACAGATGGGGGCAACATTCCGTCGCGGCGAGAAGGGTGCTGCGGCAAAACAATCCAACAGGGCGCGCTGCGGCGTAGCGTCCGAAGCATTATTGGGTGGTTGGCACTCCAACGATGGCGCATCCATCGGGCGACTTGTTTAACATCGATTCGATCTATTGATGAAGCACAAAATTCCACGGGTCACATGGTCCAGCATACAGCAAGGCAACCCCCGGCACGAACTTTCTACAATGCAATTATTTTGGATTCAAGAAAAAAAACACAGGCGCCCACTGGACGATGAACGGCTAAGGTTCAACATCAGCGCATGTTCTGAGCTCATGATCTTGAGGTGTTGGAATTCTTTCCGGGGACAGCTTTGCAAGTAATCGCAACGAACAACTGCGTTCAGATCGTGGTTCACAAGAGGCGGGCAGGTCACTCTACCTCAGGACAAGGCAGTGGATGATAAACGAATCTGAAGGACAGCCTGCTGGGCGACGCCGTTTCCACATCTCGAGACCGGACCCCGCCACAAGGTCAAAGCAATCACCACAGGGAACGTGGACAGAGATTTGTCACAACATCCCAAGAGCCAGAAATCTTCAATCAGGTCGCCTGATCGTTGAATGCAGCACGCACACGGAGGGTTCACGCTGCAGCAGTGCAAAAGACAATGTTTAAGAAACCAAATCTTCTGCACTATGTATTGAAAGGGCACTATGGCCTCCTTTCAATGGTACTTCAGCAGTTCATCTTGAATGTACATTATGAGCAATCTTCACACTCCTCCATCCTACCCACAATTCCTGAGCAGGCGTAAGGTATCATCGATCCCACATTCCAAGGCACACTATGGACACTCCTAGCATCGCAAACATCTGTCCCTACCCAATACAAAGGTCTACGAGCGCACTCCCCCAAACCCCAGCATGCAGGCAGGCTGCACACGTCTTCGACACCCAATCCCCCTTCCACACCCAGCTTCATCCCTTTTGCCAGCCACGAAGGGTGATACTGCCCATCTAACACAACCAGCATATGTGGTGCCACAAACACATCCTAAACCCCAGCTGGCAGCTGTCCATGCACAGAGTTCCAGATCCCCTGAGCAGAAAGTACCAGGAGTCTCCTTTGTCAACGATCGGTTTCGACTCGAGCATCAGAAGGATACATAGTGAGCTGGCCCATTGGTGACGCACCATGCTGATCTGCAATGCTGGAGTCCTCACAGGCTTCCCAACGTCTCCGCATGATAACTCTATTACCTCTATTGGCCACAATGAACTTGCTTGACAATGCCCTGCAAGGTTCAAGGGAATCGCTCTCTCCTAGAGGGCACTGTGCTGCTCTTAACGGACACTGCTGTGCCCTAGAATGGCACATGTTTGCCCCCAGAAGGCCACTGTTACACTCCAAAAATACTGATGTAGCCACAGCAGATTTCCACCCCCTTGTAACAACAAAAGCCAGGTGCTTCACTTTCAATGGTAATCTCAGGAAGGGACTGGAGGTGGTGCCATCGTTTGGTGTCATCTCCCACAGGACGCGCACGACTCGGCCAAGGTGGAAGCGCTGGGAGAGTGGTGTTCTTGATGCAAACCCCCAGCAAAATCATTTGTGGATGGTGCTTCAGTGGTAAGCAAGAAAGGAGCAAGGAAAGGCAAAGAGGAACAGAACGCTTGTCGGTTCGATGCACCTTGCTGGCAAAGCATCCTACTGTTGGCACTTTGCTCGATGGGCGCATGCAGCCACAGCTCTTGACCACTGTTGCCAGACTTGTTGCATCCCGGGTGCTCCACAGGCACTGTGGGCAGGCCCAGCCATGCCCCAGTTAAGGTTGTGGATGCTTGGCGTAGATCGAAAACCCGACTGAGTTGATGAAGCTCTTCACCTCATTCAAGATCCCCCATGCATCATGAGTTGGCCTGCCAGCACATGACTTTTATGACGACTTGCAAGCCTCGGATGGTTCACCTCGGGTGATGTAGAGACCATGCTTGATCACCTTGCATTGACTAGTCAGCGTACTTCACCAATCTTCTGAAGCACACTGTGAACATTGTCATGCTGGCGCCAAGTCCTCAGCTTCACCATGGATGATTCTATCCACAGGAGTATGGCATGGGGTTCAGATAGGCTCTCTGCCACAGGCAGATAGAAAACATCACCCCGGCTCGCCGTTTGCATGAGCTTCCACCTCTCCTATGCGGCTCCAAATCCCATCCGTCCTCTTTAGCATCCTCCCACGCTCATCCCCATGTGCCACCCCAACCACAGAGATGTCCAACCTGGGTGCCCTCAAGCACCCCCCTTCCTGCCCCTTTCTTCTACCCTCCCCCTCCATACCCTTCTTTCTGCCAACCCTGTTGGTATCCAACAGCCCTAGGCAACCCCTCGTGCACCTCCACGCGAGCCGAAACGGCATCACCAAGATCCACATCAGGCCGGTGACCAATATTGAGATAACGAGTCCAGGAACGAAGATGCAGCATGTGACAAGAGCACCACCTGGACAGTTCAACACTCTGTGGACTAATTTGGGAACTGCCTGATCAGAGTTTTCTGGGGATCGATCCCGATCCTCAATGGCCGTGCCTTCGAGGGCAGCGGTCCGGCATGCGCATTGATCATACAGGGCTTTTCTCACAGGGTCCTTGAGGACTGCAAACGCTGCATCGCAGAGGGCACTGGCAGGCTTGGCCAGAGGGAGATGGGCAGCATCGTCTGCTGCAACAATCCTGAACATTCAACACACAAAGCGGAAATGAGATCGGTATGGGGACAAACGCTTGTCGGTGCTCACTGTGCCTGACACCGCTGAATATGTACAAGTCCACTGCTTTTCGGACCTTGGAAAGTGCAACCTAGCTGACTGAGGCTCAACAAACTTCCTTGGCAACAGTCAGTCAATCTGTTTCCCCAGCAGTCGGAACGAAAACGGAGCTCAGCATGCAACAGCCAATCGGATGATGCGCATAATGCGCACCGTTCTGTGCACATTCGCCAGTGTTGGTACAGTACTGCCCTTGTGACAGTGACCCGATCATGGACATAATTTTCAACCCAGCGGGGTTGCTTGATCAGAGGGAGTGAGGAACAAGGTGACGCCCCAGAGTGTCACTCACTTCCTCAGCCGCGACCAGTTGTGCCGAACCTCTGTGTGAGGTGTGTCCCTTGCCACCTGCAGTCATGGACAGTTGCTTAGGCACTGGCAGGTTCTGCATCACACTGCTGAATGCAGGCAACCACTCTTGCCTTAACTTCTATCCTCCAGCTTCCGATGTCCTTTTTTCAGTTCCCTAACACTCCAATTCCTTGCCGGAACAAGGGATTTGTTCACATCTAACATGCATAGGAGATGACTGTCTCCTATCAGGCCCAAACCACCAGAAATACATGCAACTGGCATTGTCATGTTTTCTGTTTTGTCATAGTTTTATGTAACATTACCATAATTATACAATATCACAATCATCGAAACACGGCTGTACCACACAAGACAAATGCAGAAGATGACAAACATGACAACCTGACAAAGTTCTGTCACTGCATCTGCTGTGTCGTGCCTTGCAACCCCACTGACACAGCCCGGTACAATAAGACAGGCAGCCGATGTGCAAGCAGATAAGCCTCCCCTTCACCACCATCTCTGCCCCATCCCTGCATGGTGACATCGGACTGTGCCTCAAGCACGGCAAACATGTAGCTTGTGTACTCAAGTACATACTGCAACAGACATACAGATGCTGAATATGATGCAATATGTTGTAATACAAAGAACAGGCAATGTGCATCAAGTAAAAACCAGGGATAAAAGACAAAGTCACCCTTCAGCCCCTCATCGTCTTGAATATACCCAAGCTCGTATTCTCTGAAGGGTAAAAATGTAACAAAGGAACTTCAGATTTCAGATACACAGAATCAGGCACAGAATCAGGATCACAATTTTACAGAATCTGTACCTTCAGTATTGCGTAGTAGTTGTACTTCAGGTCAGCGATCCTCCTACACTCTGCAGCTGCGCTCCTGCAGGCATAAGCAACACAGCAACCTGAGATCGACACAAGAACTCCATAGAGCGATAAATGTGAGATGCGATATGTGATGCGAAAAGTTCTGAGTGTCTCTGCACATCATAGGTGTTGATATATGCACTGAATTTTCAGTAACATTCATGCCTGTGACTTGTGCTCGTAAATCTGTGGCGATGTGGTTTGCAAGGCTGGGACTTGGGAAGTGCTAGGCATCTGAAGAGCAAAGTGGCCAGCCACATGCCCTTCCAAGATGACTGGGTCAAATTCCATAATCCGGTACAACCACACGTGAGACACAAAATGCCGTACGCATGCTGGAAAGTGAGCCACATGAAAATGCAAAATTCTCATCTCTGCTTGCTTATCTCTTCGACATCAATGACATAGACAATTTGATTCTATTGCTGGCTGATGTTTCGTCTGTGGCGATCTACCACAGTGGTGTCTCATTCTGTTACCATTCGTCTGGGAAAACAGCTGGTTTACATTGTTGTCTGCATTATAACCTTGCACTATGACATGCATTTTGGCTATCCCTTGTTGCTACCTTGCAATGATATACACTCAGTGGCCATGAAAGATCAGCAGCCCAAGCCACAGAGATACAGCAGCCCAACAGTGTTCTGGAGTGCTAGGAGGGTCTTGCTGCGAGCAGTGCTCGCAGGTGAGCCTCAATCACAGCAGGTGCCAAAATCGATTCCCACCCCAAGATAAAACTCAATCTGCAGCCCTTTGTGTGCCTGCTTTTATGTCATTCATGCCACGCCCTGGTGGAGGCAGCTGCTGTTGCACTTGGAGGAGGCGTCTGCAATGTCTATGCCAGTATGGGCACTGTTGCTCAGGAGAACATCAGTCAACGCGCTGCAGGCTGCCTCCTTCAGCAGCTGCCCAATTTGTGAATGGATGCTCATCATCGCCTTGTATGTGGAAGACTATGCTTATCAACGTCTCAGCCATAGTGCGATAAGTCAATTTCAAATAGCAAATGCAATCAAAAACCGGTGTAAGTTAATGTACTCAATACATGGTAGCATAAACCGTAAGAACAATGATGCAATCAATCCTGGAACTGCATCGCTCAAACATACCCAAATGCTGCGTTCCTTCCCCAGCCATCCCGTGTCGACGCCCGCAGCTCCGCCTGCTGCTCCACTTCGGCAGAACCTGGACAGCAGCCACACCAGCCACTCTCAGCAAGAGTGGGTTCAGCCCTTCCCAGGCCTCTGCGTTGCCTCAAGGGATGCAACATGGCACATCAAAGCACACTGAGATGCCCATCACAGCCATGAACACAACTGGCCACAAAAATGTTCGATACCCTTCATTTCCACACATGAAGGTCATGAAGGCTATGTTAATGTTTTGGGCGGTGGGTGGGGGTGGGGTGGGGTGGGTTGAGGGGTTGCGGGGTTCAGGTTTCAGAGTCCTTGTACCCTTCATGACCCCTTCAGACTTCTGTATCTGGAAAGGGGAGGGATTGAACAAACCTTCATTCACCATGAGTGGTTAAAAACTCTGGAATCAATATAGCGCCTAGTGGTTGTGCTTGCATGTGATGGCAATCACCGAGGCGAAATGGACCCGTTGTCCTTTGTCTGGTGCTTTGTGTGGTGTGCATGAATGAACCCTTCGGGGCTGACAGGCACTGAACAGAACCTTATCATCAAGCAGACAGCTACAGTTGCTCAATAATTTGTCCATCATTCTTTGATTCGTGGCTGGCGCGCAATCATGTGCACCTCATCATCAAGCAGACAATCACAATTGCCTGTGGAGCTATCCATCAACCAAGCATTCTACAAAGCCTCTAGAGCGCAACACGCGCTTCCTCAGATGCCCGCTCGAGAATTTCCCGCCTGCTCCCTATGCTGGAAAGAGGCACTCGACCCATCATGCACCATCCCGCGTTGTGCCAACGGCCCGCAAACAAGAGGGCACCCAAACACCCAACCTTTCGCGCCCCCCTGGCGTTCCACGCCACCCAAGCGGGCGGCTGGGTGGCGCATCGCGACCAGCCTCCCGCTTCGCCGCCCCTCCGCTGCTGCCGTCCGCAGCCCCCCGAACGAGGGCCGCAGCTTGACACTCCCATGTCAGTGGGCACACCGAACACCCCCACACCCCATTCTGCACCGCGCAACATTTCCTCCCACGGCAGCCCCCCGCCAGGCCGGCCGGGACCCTGCTCGCCCCAAATCTCAGGCTCCACACAAATCCACCCTCCGATTCACGACCTGTTTTCGTGTGGTGCTCAGGCAAGCGTGCCGATTTTCGCCGCACTCTCTCCCCCAACCCCACCCCCGCCCGGCTCACCTTGTGCCGCCGCACCGCTTGCGGCGCTGTCGTCCCCCTGGCCCTCCAGCTGCACCGACATCCGCTTCGACGCGCCCCCTCCCCACTCCCCGCCCCTGCGCAGCAAATCCCGGGCCACCCCTGTTCCCCGGAGCCCAACACCCCGTCGCCCGGTACGCCAAGTTGGAGTGCCCACCCAAACGGCGGGGGATGGTGGCGGCCGGCCCGATCGCCCCCGCCGGGCGCCGCCCCTCGCCGATGAGTTCGACGCGGCGAGAGAGCGGGGGCGGTTGTGGGTCGCGGGCGACCCAAAAACGGCGAGATTCGGCAAGGTTCGATCTCCCGGCGCCCGACGGGGGGATGGGGAGTGCAAGCCGGGGAGTGCTCGACAGGGGGGATCTCCCGCGGTGGAGGGTGGCGAAAGGGAGCACGGGCGGGGGAGGGGGGTGGGGGGGAGTGAGGGGAGAGGGAGAGCGGGGGGGCAGGCCCGGGGTGAGAAGGCTGAGCGATGGAGTCGTCGTGGGGTAGGGGGGTTGTATGATGTGGCTGTGGATAATGGGCGCTGGACAGACTTGCTTTGAGGGATCCCCTCTTCGGGGAAATGGCGCCGTTGTGGCTGGGACTGATCGAGTATTTTTTTAACTGCTGGATGCAGAGGTGATGCGGCATTGGAACTGCATTGAGCGCATTGATGAGCGGACTGGATACAAGGGACGGAATTCCTGCTGTCCCTTTACTCCGCTGTAAACCGTTGCCGTGTGTCGACCCTGCCGGCCGCCTCATTCCTAAGGGAGTGGATTGCCCTCTTTCTTGCCCCTGGCCAGTCGGTCAGGTAAAGCTGAGGGACATCCCATCAGAGGTACCCGGTTCGATCCCCGGTCCAGTCATCCTTTTTATCATCCGCGCTTCAACAGTCCGGCCTCGGTTCGCTTCTCAATCGATGAAATTTTTCGTTGTGCATTCCTTGGGCCAGGGCCGGGGTTGCTTCCGTGGATGGTTGGTCAGTGCCTTGGCGGGTGCCTGATGATTTGGGGATGGGTTCTAGTGGCTGTGTTGCTTTTTTTGGCCTTGGTTTGGATGTTGCGATTTTTTGACGCCGGGTCTGTGAGCCCAGACGGTGTCAGATATTATAAGGTGCTGAAGGATAGCGGCTGGGTTCCGACTCAAGTTCCCAGGAGCACCGACGGAAGATGTACCGTATTCACATCGTCGGCGGATGGGATTGGTCCAACAAGCAATATCAAGGGTATGACTGTGAAGGGGCTATGCGGCTCGCTCACAAACGCCTCACACATTGGGATCCAGGGATTATGGGCAAAGGGGATTGCTGCGTGCTTTCTTTGTCCTAGATGATCCCTTCACAGCTGTTCCAAGGGGACTCCTGCCTTCATCCTGTGTGCGAGGCTTGCTGGGATAGATAAAGTTTCCCAGGCTGCTAAGCAGCTCACCGCATGATGGGGATGCATGTGCCTGGTGCATGTTGGTGTGGACGTGCCTGACATGCGTGCGCCTGACGCAGCATCGCTGCCCTCGGGTCTGATTGTCGTTCTGCTCATGTTTTCTGAATTGCACGCGACACCCCGCTCGTGTTAGACTTGCCTGTCTGCTCGTCCAAGCCTGGGTTCGGTCTCACGTTTCCTCCAGAAAGCCAGGGACACCGGCCACCAAAACTCAATCAGTTTTCTTTCTTTCGTCCGCGCCCGTTCGCTAGCACCCTTGAATCACAGGGCTATAGGGTTAGGCGCCTCGCTGAGCGCAAAAGCCGATGTCGCGATGCAGCCATCGCAGCTCATAACCCTAGGGCGGCTGACGTGCAGAATGCGCCACACACAGACGTTTCACTCAGAGACCTGTGCAGGTCGTCGGTGGTAGTGCACAAACAGCTCGCATCCCACCCCAACTCCCAATTTTAATCCCCACGAACTCCACAATGACTGCAAGGGAAACAGGAGAAAACGGTATGTTTATAGTATTATATTCATATAGAAATGTTTATATAATAAATATATATAGCCTCTGTCCATGTACACATATAGGAGCACTCCTTTCAATTTCCAAACAATTGTTCAGATTTTGATCCCTTTTTTAAGTTCAAACGCTGTTTGATGTGCAGGTGGCAATTTCTGTATTGCAGAATACTCAAAATCTTCATTCGGATATTTACAAACGCCAAAATTGTTAATTGCCAGTACGAGAAATCGTTGACGACCGAAGAGAGACCAAAGCTATCACGGTGGTACCGTGGAGTCTTGAGAAGGGGCCCGCAACACCTGCAAGATGAGCTGCAGACAAGATACGCTGACAATTGGGTCCGCACATGAACCCCACAGCTTGTTTGCATTTCAAAAGTCGAGGAGTCCCACACACAGCGCGATCATGATTAACTTTCGAAGACTCAAATGCTTTGAATCACATTTTTGTCTGTCTCTCTGTCTGTCCATCCAAAAAGTGGAGGTGCAAATGTTGGTCCAGGCGTCCCCCCTTCCAGAAGGGTATTGTTTGGAATTCCAACCAGCAGATGTGATGCCGAGTATGTGCAATACATTGGAAGGTGATGCACAGCCCAAAGTAATCATACGAAATTGAATGCTCAATCTCAAGGGAGAGAAAATGGGCACTCCTGACGATCTTCTGTAATTCAGGTGCTACTTTTGCAACGATTCTTTTTGGTCTCAAATAGACAACTATTAAAGCGGCACGGAGGAAGTAATATTCATGCACGCAACGAAATTATGAAATGGCCCCTTCCATGCTAACGACCACGGCCGTGTTTTTCTGCCCGGTATCCGCCTGCGGTGCGCGCCCACAACGGCCCACTACAACGGTGGCCCAAACACCCCGCGACCTGCAACTTGGGCTGCCGCATCTGTGTCTCGTTGCAAGACTTCACGGAATTGGTGCCGACTTCAGCTCGAGCTCAGCAACCTCCACACGCTCAAGGCAGAGCCATTAAAATACACCGACAGACAACAGGAAGAATCAGTGCGTCCCCGGCCGGCCACCCACCTTCGCCACCAGGCCGCCCATCCTGAATCCAAGGAAGGCACAAAGCATACGATTCCGCATCGCACAATCACCCTCCCCGCCCTCCCCAATCCACCCACCCCGTTTGTCAACGTACAGGGCACAGCCCGCCAAAAGCACAAAATGTCCAGCCCTCTATGTCATTCCCCACGTATCGACAGCGACGGCAAATGCCTGCGATCAGCTGAGGACCCCGAGTCAACGAAAAAGATGGGAAAATTGACACACCTGCTGGATAATGTACAGGGCCCCTCCATTTTCCACCCCGAGAGATCGGGGTGCCAGCAAACGAAGGGCACCCATCCTCGGCGTCAATGAAAGAAGAAAGAACGCAAAAACCAACGCCCCACAGAGTCCTGCGCTGTCCCCCTTGTTAATGTACACACAGACGACAGTCCAAGCGAAACGGCTGCCAGAACGCAGACCCTCTCTCCCCTTGCTTGACGGCAAGAATTGGGCGTTAACAAAATACGAAAATGCTCACCCAGCCCAGCACACACACAATGACTAATCCTACCCCTCTCCCACACCCTTCCCCATGCCAGCGACCCCGGGAGCCCAAGGGCTGCCACGAAGCCACACCTCGAACCATGCCGCCCCCACAGAAAACACCCAAGTCGCAGCTGCAAAGGCAATTCCAAGCAGCAGCCAAGCCGCTGCGGGTCAGCTGCCCGGCAGCCGCGCCCCCGTCCCCTCAAAATCCGAACACCGTTCGGTACGAAATCGCCAGGCCTATCCCAACACGGTTCCTGGTCGACAATCGAGACGTGACCGACACGACCGCAGCCTGACTGAACCAAGGCCCCTCCATGCACCGCACATGCCATCGACCGTCACACGAATCCGCTGCCGAAAAGTCATCAAGAGTCGGCGCACTCAGCCTGCCACCCGCTGAGCAATCCCTGATAAGTACATTATTGGTATGCTAATAATCCCAGCCATCCATCGTTTGGGCAAAACTACCCCTTGTGGTCACCCACCACAGCCCCCACAACCCGTTGTTGACTCGCATCGTCCCTTGGGTGATCCGCCAGCACTGTGTCTTTGCAGGGGGGCACAATCAACAAGGAGCCACATCGACCCCGTGCCTCAACTATAAGCTGCCGTTGTCAACAAAATGCACCCCACCCTAAACCTACACATCCCTTGAGGCGACCTGGGCAACAATTCGCGGCCCCCAAGGCAAATTGAAACCAACATGGCAACACGCCCCTCATTGTCCATCAACCAAAATTGTCCATGTCGTTGCAAAGATGGGCGCCTGTCCGACCCTCCCTAGCCCGCCTTGGGTCCGGTCCTCCTTCGCTTGGCCAGCCACCGCAAAGTCAGGCCTGCCTCTCCCAAGCCAGCCTTGTCGCCCTTGGCCCACATGCCAGAATCCGAGCTCCTTGGGGATACCATCGCCTCGCTTTCGATGGGCTCAGTCAGCTGTGCCACCCTGTGGCTCCCCGATTTCTCCAATTCCTCAAGCTGACTCAATTGACCCAACTGATTGAGCTGAATTACCAGTCCTCCAGACAATGGGCCTTCGGGCCCGTCAAGGCTCTTCTGTCCCAAGCCCCTTGCAGGGTGGCTGCGCCATGCATCATGGCCTGCTGACACCCCCTGCGACTTGCTCTGGTGACTGCCCGCATTTGGGCTGTGTGCAATGGGCAGAACGGACAGCATGGGCATGAATGAGCCCATGGAGGGGTACAGCTGGGGAAAGCGGGGCGGCAGTGGCACAGACCGAGACTGGGTGGGCATCACGGAAGGCATGAAGCCCCACAGAGCCTCCACGGGATCGGCTGGCATCGGGCCTGGCAGGCCTTGTGGCGCGGTGGGCGTGCTGCCAAACGGCCAGTCCCTGGCGCTGAGACTGGCACCAAATTTCGAGCACCCATCCTTAGAGTGCGGGCGGCTGGGATGGAACCTGAAGCGTGGGCTCATCGAAGAATTTGAGTTGCCGCTGACCTGATCCAGCTGCAGCATGTTGAGATCTGCCCCATTTTCGAGGTCGTCGACTGTGAGTGTACGGTCTGAGGCACACAAGTTGAGCGCAAAGTCAGCAGGGCGTTCGAGTCGCATTGGCACTCAACGCTTGTTTCTGGACACTGAAACGCATCGCACAACATCTATCTGGACACACTGGGCATAGAGCACCCAACCCGGATGCAGCGGCCATTTCAATTGAAAATTGTGTCTGCACACCACCTGGTGGCAATCCGAGAACAAGACACACAATGGCTCTTGAATGTGATGCAGTCTACGGGAATCAGAAGAAAAGAGCACACAAACAGGGACAGCTTATTGTCAGGGTGCAGCAGAACATGCATTTCAAAGAAGTTGGAAAGGCATGAGTCCTCCCCATCACGTTTGATTTCTTTTGCGTACGAGCGCAAGCGACCCATGCAATCCAAGCATGAACCAATGCAGTGCTTTTTGTGGGGTCAAGCACAGCACGCTAATTGGAGTCTGACGCCCGCAATCGCCAAATCACCGTAAGAACACCACGCCACACGGTGACCAACCCCGTCTTGAACCCCAAACATCCTTGAAACCCTCCTCCACAGCCCAGGCTTCCAGGCCCGGCCTGGCACCAAAACGACACAGCCCACATACAACAAACCGGCCCAACGTCGCCAGCTCGGTGCAAGGCCCTGCCTTCCCTTCTGGTGACAAGCATGCAATCGATGGAACAGGACGCAACACACATTGTATAACCTGTGTTTCGGGGACTTAGCACGTCTTGACATACACACGCGCGCGCGCGCGCGCACACACACACGCACACACCTGGCACGCCCCTGAGCTGCAGTTTGCCCTTGCGGTACTTCACCCCGCATGCATTGCACAGGATGGGCACCTCGCTGGGGCCGGACCGCCACTGCACGGTGCTCCGTGCGCCACAGCAGCCGCACCTCCGCGCGGGCACGTCCGGCAGCTTGGCGCGCTTGCGGGACACCCTGGCGCCCTCCTGCGCCTCGGCGATCATGCTCAGCAGCAGCAGGCCCTCCGTGCCTTGGCAGGGCCGATGCCGCCGCTGACCTGGGAGAAGATC
>CAJHUC010002134.1:0-57298 GCA_905146915.1 Ostreobium quekettii
GAGGATGTAAAAAGAAAAGGCTCCTCTTGCAAGACAATCGGCAATACGCAGAGAGGCAGGAAGGCAAGGAAAAGGGCCAAGAAAAGTGGCAAATCTCAATGTCAAACGAATGAGAAGAAAATGCTGCCAAATTCTACTAGTTGCCATGCATCCACAGTAGATTCGTTCCCAGGATCACTATGCGGGAAAGGGCACACTGTCTCAGCCCGTCCTCCTCAACAGCATAAGTCACAATTCCACCCGAGACTAGATGCTGGAGGATCTGGTCACCGTAGATAGGGCTTGAGTCAGGGAAAGCCCAGGGTGGTTGTGATTACCACCAGGACAGGACTCAGAGGGATGGCCGGTCGGATGGACCGGGAGGAGGCTCGGCATGCCTCCGTGTCAGAGGGGTGCTTCCTTGCATCAAAGGCAAGGAGACTAACTGAATCTAGCTCTGTTCAGTCAGAACAGTACCCAAACATCATAGCCCAGTCTAGCCAGAAAGACTGGACTACACAGACACACCTCAGTGCATAGCAGAAAAAGTGCCAACTTCGATCGAGGCAATGGCGGCGCAGGGTGGAGAGATGTCAACGTCGACAGGGACGCCATGCAACATAGAAGATTACCTTAGCTTCCCAGGGGCAAGCTGTTGGGGCGCCTGCAAAGGCGACTGAATTCCTGTCAGACATGGCGGGAGTCCCCAAATGCCTGATTTAGCGGAAGGAAGCTACTACTGAGCTCATTGCTGAGGGGAGGTCAGACTTTGAGCAGTAGCACGGGATCACTTGCTCCTGATCCTCAGAGCAGTGACTAACAACACACGTGTGTCAGCTTTGGTGGATTGTGGGGCCACTCGATCATTTGTGAGTGACCAGATCAAAACCAAACCACCACTATCATTCGTTGGTGCGTATTCATCCCTAGATTTGGCAAATGGAGAGACCGTAGTCTCCACGGGAATCGCACTAGACGTGCTGATATGTATCGGCGGCACGGTCAGTAAGGTGTCATTGACGGCAGTCCCAATGATGGACGGGATTGACATTATTCTCGGTCAGGACTGGCTAGATGTTGTCAACTCGCTGGTCGATTGGAGAACCAATTCCCTGGTTTTGCAAAATGGGAACAAACTCGAGGTGGTTCAGGGAATTGAGACACCACAAAATGCATCATGCAAGATTATTGACCGTGGCCTTACTGGTCTCCAGCACGTTTTCTCTCTCATCATTCTGGGAACGAGCCTGATTCAGACTGGTGATACATAAAGCGTGTGGGTGTGGGGTTCCTGCCCTCTTTGAACCGCGGACCCGCCTTGCCAGGCACCTAGGTCCTTACGGGGACCTAGGCGGGACCACCCCTCCTACTCCCGTATCCTAATACCTAGAATGGTTACCATGGGTTGAGGATAGTTGTCTTGGGCAAGGCGTCCCCCACACCAAAGGCCATTAGTAGGGCGTCCCCCACATGAGGCCAGTGCGCGTAACATTCGTCCCCCTCAGGGAGTAGGGCGTCCTTGCCTCAATGTGGGGATATGGGAGCAGAAACATTATGTGTGTTCATAACAACTGGCTGTGCGATTTGCCACATGCCCAGTTTGCGTGATAACAATACAAGTGTGGTAAAGAGAAAGAGTGGTTGTTTTACATGACCTGCCGGCCTTTGACAACCCTCATTAAAACTCTTCCATTAGCATAGAGGCTGGATTGTTTCTAACCTTCCGGCTTGTGTTCATCAAGGAAAAGCATGGGAAACATGCAGGTCATCCTGCACATCCCCGACCCCGATACATGCGGCCACCCGCTACCCAACCATGACCACCCCGAGACTGCGAAGGACCTCGTCCTCGCCCACATGCACGAACGGGCTCTCGAGGGGGTTGGATTAACGGCTGCTCAATGGCCAGACCCTCCACATTCAGAATAGTTGTGGACATCGCGTTCATGTGTCCAAACAGCATACGCAAACAGGGTTCGGTATATCCAGTCTACTTCTGTGCCCACTTCAGCAAGACTTGTCAAAGGCATAACCACACATGACCTCATGTCAGTGTGTACGTTTTGTACTGTGGTCAGTTGTTACATGCACAATAGGAGTGGTTCTATTTTCAAATGCTTGAACTAGTTCCTGTGCATTTGCAACTACTTTTGCTGATTCCCAGCTATTATGCTCATGTCCATATCCCAGCCATTTGACAAGGTACTCTACCGAGTTCTGGTGCCTTCCGTGCTTTTTAATTCTCTTATCTAGAAAGCGTTCAATTTTATATTTCAGTTCTCCTTCGATTTCGATAGGAACTGGAGGTGGCTATACTCTGCCACTGGCCTTATACGGCTTAATCTTTGATACATAAAATACTGGATGTATCTTATGCATGCTTTCCGGAAGTTCCAGTCGATATGCAACAGAACCTATCTGGTCAAGGATGGTGAAGGGCCCAATCCACCTCGGCAACAATTTCCGAGTTCCAGGGTGTTTGATGGTGGTATGCTGTGTCGAAAGGAGGATGTCATCTCCTTTGTTGAATGACACATCCCTCCGATGGCGGTCCGCATGCTTTGACTACCTATCTCATGCTTTTTCTAAGCACGCTCTGGCCTCTTTCAGTGCTGATTGGACACGGTGATCAAATCGTGTTACAGCTGGTAGTTCCTCCACGAGGGGTGTACAGTACACCTTGATAGGGCGCAGCAGCCTTACTTAAGGCATACTAGTACACGGTGTACTAGTATGCCTTAAGTAAGGCTGCTGTGCCCTATCAATGGCCACTGCCAAGCCACGGGTATTCAGATTGTCATAGCCCTTCAAAGGCTTCTGAATTTGCACCCCAAGAGCTAAGGGACTCTTTGGGTGTCGACCGTAGTTCAAATAGAATGGGGTCTCTTGCAAGAGACCCAATTGGGTGGAACTATTTTTCGAGTTGTTCATTGCAAACTCGGCCATGGCTAATAGTTCATCCCACGTGTCATGGTCAGAATGCGTATAACTGCATAAGTAGTCCTCCAGAATCCGATTCATAACTTTGGTCTGGCCATCCGTATGTGGATGATACGCAGTGCTCATGTTGAGCTGAATTTTCCACCTCCCGGCCAGGTACCGGTAAAACCTGGAAGTGAACCAAACGTCTCTATCAGACACTATCTGAGAGGGGAGACCATGGTGCCTTATCACATTTTGCACCAACAGGTCAGCTGCTCCTTCTGCGGAGAGCTCGGTGGTCGTGGCTGCGAGGCGGACCATTTTGGTCAGTCTATCTGTTACGCGCACCAGCCTGATGTGGGAGACGTCCTACTAATGGCCCTTGGTGTGGGGGACGCCCTGCCCAAGGCACGTACTATTCCTCACCAATGTAACCTTTATCCATATTAGGATACGGGAGTAGGAGGGGTGGTCCCGCCTAGGTGCCCTGTAAGGACCTAGGTGCCCGGCGAGGCGGGTCCGCGGCTCAAAGAGGGCAGGAACCCCACACCCACATCCTATTCGTAACAATTGGTTTCGGAGCCGCCTGAGGGTGGCGGCCACGCTTCCACCTGGGAGCGCGAGAGAGTACAAGACGTCAAAGCCCTTCCCCGGCCTCCTCCATGGAGGCTGAGGAATTGGAGGGACAAGCCCGGGATGGGCAGGGGGAAGAACAAGCCCGGGATGGGCAGGCGATCGATACAGCCCGGGATGGGCAAGGAACTGAACAAGCCCGGGATGGGCCAGGAGGTGTAACAGTCCGGGAGGACATGGCTGGACCCTCCACAGCCACATCGGTACCCGCAGAGGAAACCGATGGAAGTGGATGATACCCGCCCGGCGAAGAACAAGATCGGAGTTGCGGCGACGTTGCTGAAGATCCCTGGTATCAAAGAACTCCTGCAGAAGATGACGGATACCGCGGCCGAGAAGGCGAGAGCGAAGCGGGATGAAGAGACCGCCGAGAGGATCGCCTCGCTGGAGATCGCCGTCAACAAGGCCAAGAAAGAAGCTCGAGAGAAAGAGCTGGCCATGAAGAAGGCGAAGCAGCAGAGCCGCGAGGCCCAAGAAGCCATAACCTCCGCCGAAGACCAAGTCAAGGCGTTGAGTGACCGCCTCCTGAAGCAAAAGCAGCGGGCCCAGGAGGCAGAAGAGAGAAGCGCCCAACAGGTGGTGCCAGCTGTGAGGGCCCCCAGTCTGTCGAAGCTGCCCATGCCAACCATCCCAGAGGAAGACTGGAAGGTTGCTGGCAAGCAGCGCTCCAAGCGGAAGAGTCCATCGCCAGGTGAGCGGCCGATGGAAAGTGAGAAATCTCCATATCAAGGCCGGGAGGCCAAAGCCTTAGGGCGAGTTGAGAAAATGCAAGGCCGGAAGGTCAAGATCCCGGAGCTACGGCTCAAATCCCAGGTGTATGTGAGAACACCTAGTGGATCAGACGGGACTGGAGATGAGTCGCTCACAGAAAGCGCTCAAGCTGTTTGCGGAAAAAGTCCGCCAAGGCCGGGAGGCCATAATTGGAGCCCTCGGAGGCCTGCGCTACCAGAATGGGGGCCGGGTGAAAGCTCAAGGGTGCTGGAGTTCGTTCCAGACACTCGAGATCCATATAGCCGGCAACCACCGTGCCGTGCAATGTGGACAAAGTTCCACAGTGATCTCGTCGATGAGCTTGACGAGGGATGGCGGATGGCCGCCGACCAGTTTGGGGAAAGGTTAACCACCGCCAGACTGGTTAGAATACAAAGGTGGTATGGTCCTGGAATGGCAGATCAAATTGCCAAAGAGGACCCAAATTGGCCAGAAAAGATGGCCTTTGCGCTCAGGCATATCCCGGAACCATGGGACTTGAGCGAGGGGAGTCCAGAGAGACCAGACCCTAATGACCCCCACGAGCGGTGGGAGGAGATCTCGGAATTGTCGTTCTCATCATGTGCTTCTCCTTTGCCGGGTGATATGTCAACCCGTGCACAAGTGCATAGAATGGAGAAGGAGAGACGACGGATTTGTAACCGAGATCGTTTTGCTCGTGCAAAGAAGTTAGACGAGCAAAAGGCCAGAAAGGCCAAACAGCGGAGAGAGTTGAAAGCGCTGCGACGTGAGCGGGATCGTCAATTGAATCCTGAAAAGTATGAGCGTAAGCGAGCTCACAAACGCCAGCGCAAGGCTGAGATCAAGCGGTTTTTCTCCGCAGGAGGCAGCCAAAAGGCGCAGCGCCTGGAGGTACAGCCCAAAGTCGATGAGCTGGACCCGGCCGAGCAGGCTAAGGCCTTTGCCCGTATTGCCAAGGAGGGGACCTCCACCCGCTGGGCAGACCAGCAGGACAGTAGCGGCAGTGACAGTGGTGTAAACCACCCTGCCCGCTTTGTCCCTATCCAACCGGAACCTGCATCGCCATCGGTTGTGGTAACCAACGGTCCTAAGGTGCAAAGGATGCCGGAGAGGGAGACCCCGCCTGGAGAAGCAAAGGCGAAAGAACAGCCTGATAAGGCAAAAGACCCGCCTGCAGAGGCGAGAGTACAGCCTAGAAAGGCAAAGGAGGAATCCAAAGGTCCGCAGAGGCCAGTTTCAGGTAATCATCCTGTTGAACTGTCTTTGCTGCGACCTGTTGTGAAGAATACACAGATGCGTAACTGTGCAGAAGTTGGTGATTCTGCTGATAACGATGAGATTGTGTATCTCGGTTCAGCAGGTGAACCTGCCAGTCCAATTCCCCGGGAAAGACAGGAGACCTATGAGATCCTGCAGAGACAGGAAGCTGCTTTGCAGAAAGCGAAAGCGGATGCAGAAAAAGCTGCACAGCTGCGCTCCATCATGGGAGATGAGGACTATGCAGCATTTCTGCAGCTTCAAGAAGCAAAGCAGATTTCTCATGGACGGCAGGAAATTGCCTACAAACCGGCGAAACCGGGGCCTGGATACCAGGAACGCCGCGCCCAGCAAATGGCGGCTGATCAAAGTGGACGTGCCAAGGTGCCGCACGAGGCTGCAAAGCCCACCCCTGTGATGCGTGCCCCTGTCATACAGGACACGAGGGGCTTTTGGGATATGCTGGGTGCCTTTCATGACCCTCATGGAGGGTATACTTTAAGGGGTATTATCATCCCCGTGGAGGCCATGCCCCGTACAGGGCCCAAGTCCCAAGGGACGCCCTCCAACGTATACCCAGGAAGCTGCGTGGCCTCTTTGATGCGCAGCAGACGGCACTGGGGATATATGTGCCAGAGGGTCAAGAAGCGGCCATGGGGAGATAGTGAAAGCGGCCGGAGTCCTGGACCGATTAATGCGGACGTGTTGGGGCAGGTCCCTCCACACCGGCTCGTCCAGTGGCTCAGCCAGAAATGGCGCCAAGACAGCCGGTGTGGCCTTATACAATGGGGCAGGCTGGACAGCGGACATCACAACCTCCTGTGCAAACGACGCAGCAAAAGATTCAAAGGCTGCAAGAGATGTCTCCATTTGCGCCGGAGTCAGCTGTGTATCCGCCAGTTCGGTATTATCAGCCAGGGATGGCGACACAGCCCGGGAGGGCATACCAACCCGGAAGGGTACCGCAGGCGGAGATCGCCCCAAGACAAGAGGAATACTCAACACCCGCTTACGGTGGATCATCCCATCCATCCGGATCGGGAGGTTACGAGAGGGTGTACGAGTACCCGCCCAGTCATTTCCAGACCCAGGAACCTCCACATGAGGAATTTCTGTTTGGGCTGGAGGTTGATCAGGCTGTTGAGCCACATCGGGCGGAAATGGGGCCTCCACCGCCTCCGGAGGGGTACAATCCCCAAGGGCCGGGTTATACCGGTCAAGCCTATTTGGCAGCGGCGCAGGAGATTCCATATGCGCCAGTTTATTACGAACCCGGAAGGGAAGCTCAGGTGAGCATGAACATGCCTAAGATGAACAGTCAGGGCATGAAAACCCCAAAATGGAATGAAGATAAACAGGCCTTAACCAAGTGGTTACAAGAAATCATCATGTATTTCAAAACCACTATGGCACCCCGGACACAATGGGGGTGGATAGCACTGAATACTCTTGAAGAGTCAGTGAAACACGGCCTACTAGCCCAGTTGGGACACATATGGGGGATAACAATTGATGCAGAAGTGCTCTCACAGCCAGACTTTCAACTGTCATGGGAACAGTTTAAGTATGGCATGGAGACACTTTATGATCATAAATGTTCCGACTTCGAAATTCGGTCGGAAATAGCAGCCTTTACAAAGGCAGGGACCTCGGGTCCCGATGCAATCAAATACATGCAGCTCTTGGAACAAATGTTTCTCAAGTGTGAGAACGAACTTGATGATTTTTCCAAGTTGCATGCATTGTATACTGGACTCCGTCCAGATATTAAGAGGAAATGCCTCTTAAATAAAGATGATGAGCAATGGACCACTTATGCCAGCCTGAGGGCGCATTTATATAAAGTGGGACCAACATATGACCAAGAATACAAGGCATATGGCTCTCGTCGAAGCCGGTTTTGAACAGACCGAGGAGGACGACTTACAAAGGTTCTCATGTTGCATAGAAACGCGATCGCGGCGAGCTTCGCATGGGGAGCGGAACTACGAGCCGCTGGCCGATATCCGCGACCCAATGGAAGAAAAGATGGTCACCAACAGTGCGCAATTACGCGACACAACGTTGGAAGTTCTGAAGCGGGCTGGACGCTGTTATAAGTGCTTCAAGCCCTACTCAGCTGACCATCCTCGCGAATGCGAAGGGCGTGGAGTACTCCCGCAGATGCCGGTGAGTCCCGCTCGCAAACGCGTGTCAGCGTTACATGCTTCCACCAAACTGTGTTTGGCAATGCGAAAGCATAATATCACCGGTGTGAAACTGCGAACTGCACCGATGGACGTGCGCATGAATGCAGCACCGGTGATTCCTGTTCCGAAAGTGCGAGCTGCACAAATTGCTGTGAATCGTGTGATGAAATTGTCTCACACACCGGCGCAGCCGGACAGGACCAAAAAGGGTCCTCGCGGTGACCTCGATCGTTCTGATCGCATGTTGCATCCTACGCATTTTCAGCACATTCAATCACTGATTGCATATCGTTTCACACTCGATGCATGTGCCAACCCCAATGGGGATAATGCACTTTGCAAACGATATTGCTCACGAGCCGACAGTTTCCTACGGAAACCACTCGCTCATGAATTTGCGTGGATTAATCCACCTTTCCAACAGGCAACGTCCTTCTTGGACCATTACTTTGCTGAAAGAGCAAAAGCTCCTACACAAGTAGGCGCATGTATATTACTGCCTGCATGGCGAACGTTTACGGACGATCCCCGGTTGCGCACCTTGCGCATTCTGGTACATTACCCAAAGGGTACCCGGTTGTTTACACAACCGCAGAATGATCGTCCTGGTCGCAAGGAAATGCCTGGCATTCCTTGGCCTGTGAACGTATATTACCAACCCTTTGTGGGTTCAGCGGAACACCACATCAGAGGGGTCTCACAAGACCAGCCTCGTTTAACGTTTACCGGCCAGGTCGGGCACCAGCCCGCCTCAATTCTCTTTGATACCGGGGCGACTGGCACCGCGTACATCAACCCGACGTGTTGTCGTCGGTTAGGCTTAACGCCACGTTCGCCTCATACACTGTCTAATCGACAGCTTCGTCGCATTAATCGCCTTCGCCGTCTGGCACGAGCGACGCGACGTATTGTGGATCCCACGGAGTTCTCCACACCTCCACGTGTGGATGCTCCTCACATGGAAAGTGAAGTGCTTTTGGCGGATGGGACATCCCTCCCATCTTTGGGGGTTGTCGATGTCCCCTTGACCATTCAAGGCTACAAGGACACAGTCCGTTGCCTGGTCATTGACCTTTCTGACGATTATGATATTATCCTCGGCGACAATTGGCTCTATGAGCATGCCGGTGTCATTGACTATCGTCGTGGTCATATCCGTGTCGTTTCTCGTGGACGTGAGATTACTCTTCGTAGTACTCCCCGTTCCACTGTTTCTCCTTCCTTACCGGCCCGCCGGTTAGGTCATTTGTGTTCGCTGGGTTTTGCTCGTCGAGCCTACCAGCGTGGTTCACCATTGCGCTTGGTTTTGGTTCGCCGGGTCGGCGACCTCCCTGAGGGGGACGCACCAGGCCCTTTGGCCACATCAGGTCGGGAGACCACAACTTATGCTGTTCCACCAGCACAGATCACAACCCTCTTGGAGGAGTATAAAGATCTGTTCCCTGATGAACTCCCTGAGGGATTACCTCCAGACAGAGGAGTGTCATTAACTATCCCATTGGAGGAAGGGACCAAGCCGGTTAAGCGACCAGCTTTCCGGTACAGCCCGAAGGAAATGGAGGAGATCCGATCACAGGTGGATTACCTGTTGAGGAAAGGTCTGATTACGGAAAGCAGTAGTCCCTTTGGGGCCCCTGTACTTTTCGTTCCTAAGCGAGATGGCAGCCTCCGAATGTGTATTGATTACCGGGCATTGAACAAAGCCACTATCAAGAATAAGTGGCCGATCCCGAGAATAGATACCCTATTGGATCAACTGCAAGGAGCCAAGGTGTTCTCGGCTATTGACTTGCAGCAAGGGTACTACCAATTACGGATCGATAAGGCAGATTGTGCCAAGACAGCGTTTGTTACACCATTGGGCTTGTACGAGTTCAAAGTACTTCCCTTTGGACTTGCGAATGCCCCTGCGATATTCCAGCAGACGATGCACCATATATTTGGTGATCAACTTGGCAAACACGTTCTAGTTTACTTGGACGATATCTTGGTGTTTAGCCGAACTGCTGAAGAACACATACAACACCTTCGGCAGGTGTTAGAAGTGTTACGACAGCAAAAGTTATACTGTCGAATGCACAAGTGTCAGTTCAATAAGGAGGAGATCTCCTACCTGGGACACATCGTGTCTCAAGAAGGAATTCGCCCAGATCCCGAAGGGATTGAAAGGTGAAGAACTGGCCTGTACCTCAGTGCGTGAAGCACGTACAGCAGTTCCTCGGACTGGCAAATTACTTTCGAAAGTTCATTCAGGGCTATTCGAAAATGGCGACTCCCTTGACAGACTTGACCAAACAGAATGGCAAGTGGGAGTGGACGTCGAAATGTCAGTCAACATTTGAGCACATCAAGGAGTGTTTGACCACGGCTCCTTTGCTCAAAATGCCAGATCCTGAGAGACCATTTGAGGTCATCGCCGATGCCTCACAAACTGCTGTGGGGGCGGTCCTGATGCAGGACAATCACCCTATTTGTTATGCGAGTCGAAAGTTCCTCCCAGCGGAGTTGAACTACAGCGTGGCAGACCAGGAAGCTTTAGCTTCGGTCCATGCTGTCCAGTTGTGGAGATGTTACCTTGAAGGAACATGCTTCAAACTGGTAACGGAACATTGTCCGTTGACCTACCTTAAGTCACAACCACAACTGAGACGCAGACAGGCCAGGTGGTCAGAAATCTTACAACAGTTTGACTTTGACTGGGAATACCGCCCAGGGCGAAAGAATGTGGCTGATCCACTCTCTCGCATTCCTCCATCGCCCGATGAGCAGGAGGCTAAGAGGAAAAGTCAACTAGTTGTATGTGGCTTAAGAGTAAAACATAAGCGGGGCAGCCAAAAAGAGGCAACTGAAACGGTAGAGGCCAAAGATCTAGCCTCCAGGATCCGTCAGGCCTATGGCGAGGATCCCCAGCTTGCGTCTGTTAGACAGCAGCAAGATATGCGCTGTACAGACGGGTTGTGGCTGCGAGGCACTCAGGTGTATATCCCTGAGTCTCCCAGTCTGCGGACTGAGATCTGCCAGTTGGCTCATGACCATCCAAGTGCTGGGCACTTTGGTCAAGCCAAGACCCTGGACTTGGTCCAGCGGCATTACTGGTGGCCAGGAATGCGACGAGAAGTACACCAGTACGTCGATACTTGCCTGGTTTGTCAACAGGCTAAGTACCCTCGTCATAAGACCCCAGGCTTATTACAGCCACTGGGCATTCCTGAGGAGCCATGGACAGAGTTGTCCATGGACTTCATTACACAACTGCCAAAAACTAAGGGAGGTCATGATGCTATCGTCGTGTTCGTCGATAGACTGACCAAAATGGTCCGCCTCGCAGCTACGACCACCGAGCTCTCCGCAGAAGGAGCAGCTGACCTGTTGGTGCAGAATGTGATAAGGCACCACGGCCTCCCCTCTCAGATAGTGTCCGACAGAGACGTTCGGTTCACTTCCAGGTTTTACCGGTACCTGGCCGAGAGGTGGAAGATCCAGCTCAACATGAGCACTGCGTACCATCCACAGACGGATGGCCAGACCGAAGTCATGAATCGGGTTCTGGAGGATTACTTACGCAGTTATACGCGTTCTGACCATGACGCGTGGGATGAACTGTTAGCCATGGCCGAGTTTGCAATGAACAACTCGAAAAACAGTTCCACCCAAGAAACCCCGTTCTATCTGAATTACGGGAGGCACCCAAAGAGTCCCTTAGCTCTTGGTGTGCAAATTCGGAAGCCATTAAAGGGCTATGACAATCCGAATGCCCGCGGCTTGGCAGTGGCCATTGAAAGGGCGCAGCAGCCTTATTTGAGGCAGTCTGGTACACCCCTCGTGGAGGGATTACCAGCAGTGACACGATTTGATCACCGTGTCCAATCAGCGCTGAAAGAGGCCAGGGCGTGCTTAGAGAAAGCACGAGATAGGCAGTCAAAGCATGCTGACCGCCATCGAAGAGAGGTGTCGTTTAGTAAAGGAGATGACGTCCTCCTTTCGACACAGCATATTACTCTCAAACACCCTGGAACTCGAAAACTATTACCGAGGTGGATTGAGCCCTTCACCATCCTCGACCGGATAGGTTCTGTCGCATATCGACTAGAACTCCCGGAAAGCATGCATAGGATACATCCAGTATTTCATGTATCGAAGATTAAGCCTTATAAGGCAAGTGGCAGAGTACAGCCACCCCCAGTACCTATCGAGATCGAAGGTGAACTGGAGTATGAAGTTGAACGTATCCTTGATAAAAGGATTAAAAAGCGTGGGAGACGCAAAAACTATGTTGAGTACCTTGTCAAATGGCTGGGATATGGACATGAGCATAACAGCTGGGAATCAGCAAAGTCAGTTGCAAATGCACAGGAATTGGTTCAAGCATTTGAAAATGGCAGAACACCTGTGATGCGAATGCAAACTGCATGAAGTACGGGATGTACATACTGAAACATGCTCATGTGTGCTTATGCTTTTGACAGGTTCTCTTGCGCTGGGCCCAGAAAAACACTGGGTATACTGCCCCCCGTGCAAGGTCGCAGTTTGGACACATGAACGCCATGTCCGTCGCGATCCTCAACGGGGAGAGGTTGGAGACCGCCGACCCCTACGTGCCATTTCCCCGTGCGCCTGAGCGTGCACGCGGACGTGGGCGACGGCGGGGTGCCGCACCGGGCCGATCTGTACCGGCGTGGGCTTTTGGTGGTACTCGGCATCGTGGTCGCCGATGAAAGGCCGGGAGGTCAAACATTTCCAGCCACTTGGCTGAGGAAGAGTTTTAATGAGGGTTGTCAAGGCCGGGACGGTCATGTAAAACAACCACTCTTTCTCTTCATCCAAAATTGTTTTGTGTGTTGTGTTTTGTTAACTGGGCATGTGGCAAATCGCACAGCCAGTTCCACCAACATACATACAATGTTTCTGCTCCCGTATTCACTTATACTGGGACGAGGACGCCCCTCTCCCTGAGGGGGACGAATGTTACGCGCACCAGCCTGATGTGGGAGACGTCCTACTAATGGCCCTTGGTGTGGGGGACGCCCTGCCCAAGGCACGTACTATTCCTCACCCAATGTAACCTTTATCCATATTAGGATACGGGAGTAGGAGGGGTGGTCCCGCCTAGGTGCCCTGTAAGGATCTAGGTGCCCGGCGAGGCGGGTCCGCGGCTCAAAGAGGGCAGGAACCCCACACCCACATCCTATTCGTAACACTATCGACGAACACGACGATAGCATCATGACCTCCCTTAGTTTTTGGCAGTTGTGTATTGAAGTCCATGGACAGTTCAATCCATGGCTCCTCAGGAATGCCCAGAGGCTGTAGTAAGCCTGGGGTCTTTTGACAAGGGTACTTAGCCTGTTGACAAACCACGCAAGTCTCAACATGTAGTTGTATTTCTCGTCTCATTCCTGGCCACCAGTAATGCTTCTGAACCAAGTCCAGGGTCTTGGCTTGACCAAAGTGTCCTGCACTTGGATGGTCGTGAGCCAACTAGCAGATCTCAGTCTGCAGACTGGCTGGTATATATACCTGTTTGCCTTGCAGCCATAACCCGTCTGTACAGCGCATCTCTTGCTGCTGTTTTACAGACGCAAGCTGGGGATCTTGGCCATAGGCCTGACGGATCCTGGAGGCAAGATCGTCTGGCTCTACTGTCTTTTTCTTACCTCCCCGCTTGTGTATTACTCTTAAGCCATAGACAATCAATTGACTTTTCGTCCTGGCTTCCTGTTCATCAGGAGATGGAGGAATGCGAGAGAGTGGATCAGCCACATTCTTTCGCCCTGGGCAATATTCCAAGTCAAAGTCAAATTGTTGTAAGATTTCTGACCACCTGGCCTGACTTTGGCTTAGTTGTGGTTGTGACTTAAGGTAGGTTAACGGACAATAGTCTGTTACCAGTTTGAAGCGTGTCCCTTCAAGGCAACACCTCCATAACTGGACAGCGTGAATAGAAGCCAACGCTTCTTGGTCTGTCACGCTATAGTTCAACTCCGCTGGGAGGAAATTTCTACTAGTGTAGCAGATTGGATGATTATCCTGCATCAGAACTACTCCCACAGCAGTCTGAGATGCATCTGCTATGACCTCAAAGGGTCTCTCAGAGTCTGGCATCTTGAGCAATGGAGTTGTGGTTAAACACTCCTTTATATGCTCAAATGTCTCTTGATATTTTGCTGTCCACTCCCACTTGCCATTCTGTTTGGTCAAGTCCGTCAAGGGAGTAGCCATTTTCGAATAGCCCTGTATGAACTTTCAAAAATAATTTGCCAGCCCGAGGAACTACTGTACATGCTTTACGCATTGTGGTACAGGCCAGTTCTTAACCTTCTCGATCCCTTCAGGATCTAGGCGTATACCCTCTTGAGACACGACATGTCCCAGATAGGAGATTTCCTCCTTGTTGAATTGACATTTGTGCATGCGACAATACAACTGCTGTTGTCTTAGCACTTCCAACACTTATCGAAGGTGTTTAAGATGTTCTTCAGCAGTTTGGCTAAGCACTAAGATGTCGTCCAGATAAACCAGAACGTGTTTGCCAATTTGATTGCCAAATACATGGTGCATCGTCTGCTGGAATATTGTTGGGGCATTCACGAGTCCAAAAGGGAGTACTTTGAACTCGTAAAGGCCCAACGGTGTCACAAAAGCCGTTTTGGCACAATCGGCCTTGTCAATTCGAAGTTGATAAAACCCTTGCTGCAAGTCTATAGCCGAAAAGATCTTGGCCCCTTGCAGTTGATCCAAAAGGGTATCTATTCGAGGAATTGGCCACTTATTCTTAATCGTGGCTTTGTTTAGTGCTCTATAGTCGATGCACATTCGGAGACTGCCATCTGGCTTTGGTACAAATAGGACTGGAGCCCCAAATGGGCTGCTGCTCTCCGTGATCAGACCTTTTCTCAAGAGGTAATCTACCTGTGATCTGATCTCGTCCATTTCTTTTGGACTGTACCGAAAAGCTGGTCGCTTTACCGGTTTGGTTCCCTCTTTGAGTGGAATGGTCAAAGCCACCCCCCGATCTGGGGGAAGGCCAGTAGGGAGTTCATCAGGAAAGAGATCCTTGTACTCCTCCAAGAAGGATGTAATGTGTGCGGGGTTCACCGCGTGGGATGTGGTCTGTCGACCTGACATGGCCGAAAGGCCTGGTGCATCCCCCTCAGGGAGATCGCCGACCCGGCAAACCAAAACCAAACGGAGAGGAGAACCCCGCTGGTAGGCGCGCCGAGCATATCCCAATGAACACAAATGACCCAACCGGCGAGCCGGCGAAGGGAGAGCCGGAGGGGCCCGTGGAGAATTGCAAAGGGTAATTTTGCAACCACAAGAAACCACACGGATGTGGCCCTGAAGATAATCAATGACACCGGCGTGCTCATAGAGCTAATTGTCACTGAGAATGACATCATAATCGTCAGAGAGGTCAATGACCACACAGCGAACGGTGTCCTTGTAAACCTGAATGGTTAAGGGGACATCTACTACTCCCAAAGAAGGAAGGGAAGATCCGTCCGTGAGGAGGACTTCAGCCTCGGACAGAGAAGAATCCATATGTGGGGGCATGGAAAACTCCGTGGGATCCACAATACGACGAGTAGCTTGCGCCAGTCACTGTAGGCAATGCAGGTGACAAAGCTGTCGATTGGATGTGGATTTCGGATGCTTAGGCGTCAAGCCTAACCGACGACAACAGGTCGGATTGATATAGGCAGTTCCAGTCGCCCCCGTGTCAAAGAGGACGGACGCTGGTTGATATCCCACTTGACCGGTAAAGGTCAAGCGAGGATGGTCTTGGGAGACCCCGTGAATGCGGTATCCCGCTGCCCCCTCAGGGGGTTGATAATATACATTGATTGGCTAGGGGATGCCAGTCATCTCCTGGCGGCCGGTACGATCCATGTCCAGTTGTGTGAATAAATGGGTACCTTTTGGGTAATGGATGAGGGTGCACAGCTGGCGCAGCCTGGGATCGTCAGTAAAAGCCCGCCAAGCAAGTAAAAGGATGCATGCTCCCACATGCTTGAGAGCCTTTGCTCGTTCAGCAAAGTAATGATCTAAGAATAGCACAGCATTCGTGAAAGGTGGATTGATCCACACAAATTCATGAGATAACGGTTTCGTCAAAAAATTGGTATCTCGTGAATAATATCGCTCACAAAGTGCGTTATCCCCACTAGGGTTAGCACAAGCATCCAGTGTAAACTGGTGGGCTACCAAGGATTGAATGTGTTTGAAGTGCAAAAGTTTCAACATGCGATCAGAATGATCCATATCACTGTGCAGACCCTTCCGGGTTGTTCCAGACTATGCATGCGTGTGACAAGTCTTCACCACATTATTGACAGCAGTTTGCAAAGTTCTCAGTTTAGGAACAGGAACCACTGGTGCCACATTATATCTCACATTCAATGGTGCTCTCATCAGTTTCGCACTGTTCACATTATGTTTCCGCGCTGCCAAACAGAGTGCACATGAAATTGTGTGTGAGGATCTCACTGAATGGCCAGGGCGTACCGGCATCATGGGCAGCTTTCCTCGGCCTGGACAGTCACCCGTGGAGAGGTGGTCGGCAGTGTATAGTTTAAAACATCTAAAGCACCGGCCGCCCTTTTGAGAACCTTTACCATAGTGTCGCATAGCTGCGACCTGTCAGTGACCATCTTCCCTTCCATGGGATCGCGTATGTCGGCCAGCGGCTCATAAATGCGATCACCTTAGGCCTGCGAGTCATTAGCACGAGAAATTTTATAAACCACTCCCCCTCAACCTTTCGGCCTATTATTCAAAACGGGCTTTCCCCAATTGTCCACTTTCAATGCGTGGTGCTTTTGAATAATCCGATTAGGGGGAAGGTGATTACTCGCACTTGGTTTGCCATTTCGGCCTTCGTTTTGACGAACACCATATGCCTTATATTCCTGGTCATATGTGGGACCGACTTTATATAAATGAGCCCTCAGGCTGGCGTATGTGGTCCACTGCTCATCATCTTTGTTCAGTAAACATTTTCTTTTTATATCTGGACGAAGTCCAGTATGTAATGCATGCAACTTGGAAAAGTCATCAAGTTCATTTTCACACTTGAGAAACATTTGTTCCAAGAGTTGCACGTATTTGATTGTATTGGGACCCGAGGTCCTTGCCTTTGTAAAGGCTGCAATTTCAGACCTTATGTCAAAGTCTGAACATTTATGATTGTGAAAGCAAGCGAACGGTTAATGTATAATATATGATACATGGTGTGTTTTGATGGTGGGAAGTAAATATGGTGGACATGGTGTTATGGTGAAGGTACATGGGGACAATGGAGATGGGAAAGTGAACATTATTGCAGTGATTGATATTTAGTCGATACACTCATCCTGTAATGCATCCGGTTACGGTTTTACTTCCCGTGCCTGGGAGCGACCGTGCGAGCGTGCGCGAGACCGGTCAGCCCGATATGGTTTCGGAGCCGGGGATGGACCCTGGAGGTCCAGGTGGCCGATGGTGATGCGGGAAGCATCGCCGTCCTGTTTGCCAACTTCTGAGCACCGCCATTGTTTTGGCGGTGCTCGGAGTGGTGGTGCTGTGGGAGGCCTTGGTGGATGCGAGGTGTAGGATGGAGGCCACAGCGATGGATAGACGTGGGTCGGTTGAAGCGGCTGTGGTTGGGAGGCGGAATGGGGAGTGGAGGTTGAGGGGATCGGCACCCCAGCAACCCGGACATCCCATAGCATGGATGCTGGGCCATGCATCAAACCCGACTACCCTTGGGATGGGGGCCGCGACCCATCTGTTTCCTGGAGTAGCAGCTCGGCGAATGGCACAGTGGGGGAGACCGCAGACTGTGCGGCGGAGGGAATGGCGGGGAGTCAATCGGAAGCACCGGATGGTGCGTGTTGAGCGGCGCATCAAACGGGTGCACCCGAGCGGATTGTTGGCACCTATTGGGACTCCATGGCGAGACCTTGGTTCGACCGGCGGGCAGCAAATGGGCGCAAAGGTGGGCGCTAGGTTGGAGAGGCATCGGGAATTGGCGGGGCCGGAGCGACGCAGCGTGGCAACACCCGCGGAGGGGACGGTTGCCGACGGAAGTGTGAGGACCCGCGCAACATCATGGTGGCCGCTGTGCGATTTGGTGGGCCCGGCAGAATGGCGCAACCCGCGTGGCTCGGCGAGCACGGCAATGCACACTGCAGTTCAAGCGGAGATGCGCATGAGGGAGGAAATGCCTCGAGAGCCGACCGGGTCGGAGCAGCGCGGCATGGCGATGCCCGCGGAATGGACAGTTGGCGGCAAGAGCATGGGGTCCGGCGCCGCAAAATGGCCATCCCCATGCACCTCGACGGTCTGGAAAAGCTGACGCAACACAACAGAATGGCGAGGCCCTCGCAGTTCCGCGGGCACAGCGATGAACTCCATGCGGCGGGTGTGGGAATGGCTCACCGACAACCGGCGGCATAGCAACTCCCTGACGGGCGGCGGCAGCTCCTCAGCGTGGTTGGCAGGTGGGCATGTGCGCGCGTGGTTTGATGGCGAGCGGACAGAGTGGAGAGAACCAGGGAGGGAGACCGCGGGGGGTGGCAGAGGCCAGGAGTGCGGGAAGTGGGGGAATGCGGGTGCGGGGAGTCATGCGGGGGACAGGCGGGTCGGTCAGGCGTTAGTCACCCGGGTCGGAGGCGGGGGCGGCTTCCGTCCAGCCGCGCCACCTTCCAATAGCAGCGCCCGGAGGGGCGCGGGGGGCGCGATTGATCACGCTGTCCATTACAGCAATGGGTGTCACCAGACGCGTTTTCCTATCAACGGGGGGAGTGGTGGGGGGTGTGGGGGAGGGGGGTGTGGCCCAAAAAATACAAAAATGGAAGAAAAATGTGGGGATTTGATTGGTGCAAAGCCGAGGGAAGGAGAGGGGGGTTCTGGGCGAATGGAATTAAAGGACGATACTCACCGTGGTGTGACTACTATGAGTCATAAAGTACTGGACAAAGGCAGTTCTTAAAAAAAAATTGACGGTGTGACCAGTACTGGGGCCCGTTGGGACCAAAGACCAATCGTTGAGCAATTATTGCTCATTGGTGGCGTGGAACGGAACCCCGGCCCAGCCACGGACGAGGGCCGGGAATTCTTGACTACAATCACACAGGAAACTGCCACATGGGTCTTTGATGCCGTAGTTTGGGGGGCCAAAGGGGAGAAGTTCAGCGATCGTGTACGGGCGTTGCTGAAACAATTCCGGCCGGGCTCGATGCCACACCGGAGGATAGCCCATTTAGCCATGGCACTTCGTGATATGAGGGGAGAAGGGGTTACAGAGAAAACCCGTTGGGAGGAGTTGGTTAAGCAGGTCCGTGCTCTCCTTCCCCACAATGCGTTGTGGCAACAGGACCATTTAGCGCGCATGTCGCGCAAGTCCCACGAGCCATGGATGGAATTTATGGACCGTTATTGTCTTTATGCGGGGACATGTGATGATGTGACTGATCGAGTGAAGGCGGCAGAATTGTTTCATAAACTTCCTCGGGAGTTGCGGACTCAGCTCAGCCATGTGAAACATGACGCTACTTTGGCCGATTTATTAGAGGCAATCTGTGGGATCCGATATTGGTCGCATTGTGCAAATGATAAGACAGTGCTCTTTGACCCCATGGAAGTCGATAACCACATCCGCCAGTCCTCAGACCCTTGGGCGCTTGACATGGTCAAGGACAATCTTATGGAGAATTGTAGTTTTTGATAGCGTGATGGCCGCACCCGGCGTCTTGTCTTACGCGGCGATACTATCCAGTTCAAGAACATTGACGGCCCTCGCAGCCTTATGACTACATGGAAAAAGCTTGTCAGTACTTCTGCCAGTCTTCGCCGGGAAGCTGAGTCCTACCTCTCGCGCGGTCGTCGGTGGCAAGAGCGTGGGTTGCGTGATCATGAGGTCGATTACAGCGACGAATTTGGCGAGGGCTCCTCGATGGAGGATTGGGGAGCCTCATACCAGCCGCATGCCGTCCAGCGCCTTGAGGACAATTGGGCTTTTGATGATGGTGAGGGTGATTTTTGGGCGCCGCCAGACCAGCAAGACACCTTTTTTTGACTGCGAAGCATCTCCAATGGATGATGGCTTAGCTCAAGGTGAACACTATTGTCAAACTTTCGCTGTCCCTGAGGTGTGCCGCGTTGTGCACAAGAACCCGAAAAAGCCCTTACATGTCCGTGTCAATGTTGAGGGGACCGAGATTATGGCCTTAGTGGACACGGGTGCGACTTCGTGTTTCGTGCAAGGCACATTGGTAAAAAAGCTCGGATTGTGGGGCCGTGTGGAGCCATGCCAACATCAAGTCCGGTATGGTAATGGTGAAGAGGAACCCATTATTGGGGCTGTCACCCTTCCGGTGACGGTCCAAGGTGCAAATATGCCAATGAAGGCGTATGTTTTGGATAGCAAGGGCCCTCCACTTATCATGGGCTTCACTCTTCTTGAAGCTAATCAGTTGTTGGTCGACTGCACCGAGCGCACCCTCATTCAGAAGGCCAATGGCGGCCAGGTCAAGTGCCTTCCAGTCCAGGATGCCTGTCAGCCTACCCATTTGCAGGGAGACAGTCTCGTGGTTTAGCGGTTTCCAATGGAGGGTTGTCTGCCACCACTCCCCAAGAAACATTTTTCGGGGGATGTGGCATACTACTTTTTCGCGCCCAAGGAGCTTCGTCTTCGCCCCGGTGAGCGCGCAACTATTGACACTACAGTCGTTTGCCACTTCCTTCAAGGGACTTGGTGCCTGTTGAAAGAGCGCTCGGGTCTTGCTCATCGCTATGGCATCCAGCTCTTGGGCGGGGTTATTGACGAGAATTACCATGGCTGCCTCAAGGCCATTCTGCTAAACACCGGTTTGGAGGTGGTCACCATTCCTCATCATGCTACTTTTCGCCAGGGCGTTTTACTCCCTTGTACGTCCCATCCTGTTACTCCTAGGACAGTTACTCCTGGGACAATGGAGATGGGAAAGTGAACATTATTGCAGTGATTGATATTTAGTCGATACACTCATCCAGTAATGCATCCGGTTACGGTTTTGCTTCCCATGCCTGGGAGCGACCGTGCGAGCGTGCGCGAGACCGGTCAACCCGATAATGATCATAAAGTGTCTCCATGCCATATTTAAATTGTTCCCATGACAGTTGGAATTCTGGCTGCGAGAGCACTTCTGCATCAATTGTAACCCCCCATAAGTGTCCCAGTTGGGCAAGCAGGCCATGTTTCACTAACTCCTCAAGAGTATTCAGTGCGATCCAACCCCATTGAGATCGGGATGCTATAGTGGTTTTGAAATACATTATAATTTCTTATAACCACTTGGTCAATGCTTGCTTATCCTCATTCCACTTTGGGGGTTTCATGCCTTGAGTGTTCATCTTAGGCATGCTCACCTAAAGTTACCTTTTGAGATGTAAATATACAGGGGCGAAGGGCACTCCCTGCGCCACCGTCAAATACCCCTGGCCCACATATCCGGGCCCCATGGGGTCATAATCGGCTGGCGGCGGTGGTGGCCCTTCTATAGCCCTTGGCAGCTCCTCAGCCACTGCGGCGTATTGTTCCTGATGCTATGGCTCAGTCGCATGCATGTAGCTCAGCGGGTGCCCATACACTCCCTCGAACTCCTCCGACTCCAACGGATGGGAGAGTTCTCCATATGATTGTTATGGGACCACCTGCTGCCTTGGGGCGATGACCGCCTGTTGTACCCTTTCGGGCTGATGTACCCTTTTGGGCTGATATAACCTTTCGGGCTGTTGATACTGAGGAGCCACTAGTGGCTGCTGATACTGAGGAGCCTGGTAGGCCGCCGGCTCTTGGGCAAAGGGAGCCATCTCCTGCAGTCTCTGAATTTTCTGTTGCGTAGTCATCAACGGAGGCTGCGCTCCCCGTGGCCCAAATTGGCCCATCATAAAGGGCATTGCCGGTTGTCTTGGCGCCATTCCTAGCTGAGCCACTGGACGAACCGGTGCTGAGGGGCCAGTCCGCATTCTAGGCCCAACCGGTACCCTTACGGGTTCCTCCTTTGGAACCCTCCGACCAGTGCTCTGTACGGCCTGCCACTCAGTAGCCACTACCTGGCTCTCCGGCACATAGATGCCCAGCAATGTCTGCTGCACATCGAACAACCCGCGCAGCTTGGCGGGGATGCACTGCAGCGCGTCCGCTGGGACCTCTGCCCGGTATGGGGCCCGACCTCCACTCGGGTGGTAGTACCCTTTGTAGTACACACCACCGAATGAAACGCCCCCAGCGTGTCCCAAAATCCATGGGCATCCTGTATCACAGGGGCATGCACCATAGGAGTGGGTCTTTTGGGCATTTCACATGGCACTTGAGGTCAGCCTTGCTCCTTTTCAAGCTGCTGTGATCGGCGCTGCTGGCATCCTGGACCAGGCCTCCCAGGCAGATACTTAATTCCACTGGGTTCCTGTCTAGAACTACTTTCTCCAGGGGGAGTTCCCTTGGCCTGTCGGCCTACTCGTCAAGACTCCTGAAACTGCAGGAACTTAGCGTAATCCTCTTCCCCCATTACGGCCAGCAGCCGGGCAGTCTTATCAGCTTCTGCCCTTGCCTTTTCCAAGGTTGTCTCCTGCCTTTGCACAATAGCATAAACCTTCTTCCTCTCTTAAGGAATAGGTTCAGCCGGCTCTTCTACCAAACCGAGACACACAACTTCGTCATTGCCAGTAGAATCACCAAGTTCTGCATGTGTACACAAGTGTGTATGTTCAACAGGATGATTGGGAGACACTGCATTAGCAATGTTACCTGGAACTATTCTATGAGTCCCTTGAGGTTCCTCCCTTGCCTTTACAGGCTGTTTCTTAGCCTTTTCAGACTGTTTCTTCTCCTTAGAAGATGTTGCCTCTTTAGGGGCGCTGGTCTCCTCAACTGGAGGCAGTGCCTTTCCAGGTTGTGGAAGGGCGAATCGAGCAGCGTGGGTTACCCCACTGTCTCTTCCACTCGACTCATCAGCCCATCTGGCCGTCGGCCGTGGCTGGGCCCTCTCGAGCTTAGCAAAAGCTTCTGCTTGCTGGGCCAGATCCAGCTCATCGACCACCGGCTTAGCCTCAAGGCGCTATGCCTTTTGGCTGCCTCCTGCAGCGAAAAACTGCCTGATCTCAGCCTTGCACTGGCATTTATGAGCTTGCTTACGCTCATATTTTTTGGGATTTAGCTGCCGATCCCACTCATACCGCAAAGCTTTTAGCTCTTTGCGTTGGCTGGCTTTTCAAGCCTTTCGCTCATCCAACTTCCTCGCATGAGCAAATCGATCTTGGTTGCGAATATGTCGTCTCTCTTTTTCCATCCTATGCACTTGCGCCCGTGTCGACATATCTCCCGGCAACGGAGAAGCGCATGATGAGAACGACAATTCGAAGATCTCCTCCCACCGCTCGTGGAGATCATTGGGGTCCGGTCTTTCTGGAGTTCCCTCGCTCAAATCCGATGGCTAAGGGATATGTCTTAGCGCAAAGGCCATCTTTTCAGGCCAATTTGGGTCCTCTCTAGCAATTTGATCTGCCATTCCAGGACCATACCACCTCTGGATCCTCACCAATCTCACGGTGGTTAATTTTTCACCAAATCTTTCTACGGCCGTTTGCCAGCCTTCGTCCAATTCGTCAATAAAATCACTGTGGAACTTAATCTACATAGCACGGCATGGTGGTTGCTGGCTGTAAGGATCTCAAGTGTCTGGAATAAATTCCAACACTCTGGAGCTCTCTCCCGGTCCCCACTTTGGTAATGCAGGTCTTCGGGGGCTCTATTCATGACCATTCGGCTTGTCCGGACTTGGTCCGCATACAGCAGGAGCGCTTTCTGTGAGCGACTCGTCGCTACTCTTCTCTGGTTCACTAAGTGTTCCTACGTGCACCTGTGTCCTGACCCATGGCTCCGGGGTCCTGACCTTTCGGCCTCCGATCTCCTCCACTTGCCCAATGGGCTGGACCTTCCGGTCTTTTTTCGAGCCTGTCCAAACTCTCGGCAGCATCTCACCAGGCGACGGGCTCTTCCGCTTAGGCCGCTATTTGCCGACAGTTTTCCAGTCGCCCTCTGCTTCTGGAATCATTGGCAGGTGCGGCTCAGATGGACCAGGTCCCTTTTCGGGTTGTTTTGCTTGTTGAGCGACCTTCTCTTCCACCTCTTGCGCCCGCAGTTTTTGCTTCAGTAGGCGGTCACTCAATTCGACCACGTGTTGTTCCGCGGTGGTCTTGGCCTCTTCGGCTTGGCGGCTCTGTTTTTTCGCCTTCCTCATCGCCACCTCGTTTCTTCGGGCTTCTTTTTGAGCCGCCACTGCTGCAATTTCCAAGGAGGCGATCTTCTCGGCAGTCTCTTCGTCACGCTTCTCTCTCGCCTGTTGAGCCGCAGCAGCCGCCATTTTCTCCAGAAGCTCCATGATACCCGGCGCCTGCAACAGGGCCGCCACTGTACCCGGCTCTGGCGCTTCTTCTTCTGGGGCTTCCTCCTCCTCGGCCATCGGCTGGTCGCTACCTTCCGGCTCAGCTCGACTCGACGATGGACCGCCAATGTCCTTCCGGACTTCTGCTTGTTCCTGCCCATTCCGGGTTGTAACATCCTCACCGACCGAACTGGTCGGCATCCCCTTCCGGGGTGTCTCTTCCTCACCCAAAGATTCGGGCGTGCCCTTCTAGGCTTCAGGAACCGTTTCCTCAGCCTCCATGGAGGAGGCAAGGGAAGGGGCCCGGTGTTATGTGCTCGCTCGCCCGCCCAGGCGAAAGCGTGGTAGCCACCCCCAGGTGGCTCCAAAACCAAATGATACATAAAGCGTGTGGGTGTGGGGTTCCTGCCCTCTTCGAGCCGCGGACCCGCCTCGCCGGACACCTAGGTCCTTACGGGGACCTAGGCGGGACCACCCCTCCTACTCCCATATCCTAATACCTAGAACGGTTACCATGGGTTGAGGATAGTTATCTTGGGCAGAGTCTCCCCCACACCAACGGCCATTAGTAGGGCGTCCCCCACATGAGGCCGGTGCGCGTAACAACTGGGGTCATCAGCTTGCCAAGTTGAGCTCTCCAACATTCTGGGAACCAACTATCTTGGTACAGGAGTGGGCACATACACCAGACCATGAGGTAATGGCTGGTCGTAACTCACCGAGGGCGGTTGAGTCTCCCCAGGGGGGAGTACCAGAAACATTTTTGCCAAATGAACAAGAAAAATCTCCGGAAAAATTCAAAGGCGGGTACAGAAGGCAAGTCAAGGTGGCTGGACGTGTTGTCAGTCAAACTGTACGCCCGAAGATTGACTTTATGTCAGTGAGGCAAGCAGCTAAATGGGCAAACAAAAGTGACTTGCCCATGCTTCTATGTTTAATAAGGCCAATAGCCAAGCTACTTGAGAGGAAAAAGGCAAAGTCCAAGGCCAAGGCTGGTGCAGCCAAGGGCCAGATAGAGGGAGAACGCTGTCGGTTGATGAAGGAAACTGGACCGGTGAAAACAGAGGTACCGATTGCTGAGGTCATTCAAAAGAAAGTGCAAGAGGCCGACCTAGCTGTCAGGGATGAACTCAAGGGAATTTTGGAGGAGTGCAAGGATGTTTTCCCTGACAAGCTGCAGTATGGGCCACCCCCGAAAAGAGTGGTTGACCATGAGATTGAAACGACGCCCGGGGTGACGCCACCACACAAAAGCCCATACAGGCTGAGTGTGGCTGAGATGGATGAGTTACGGCATCAAATTGACAATCTCTTGGTACAGGGGTGGATTTGGCCCAGCACTAGCCCTTATGGAGCTCCCGTTCTTTTCATTCCAAAGAAGGACGGAAAGCGGAGACTCTGCATTGACTACAGGGCTTTGAACAAAATAACGACCAAGAATCGGTACCCGCTCCCAAAGGTCGAGGAGCTCATGGACTGTCTGCACGGAGGCCAATACTTCACAAAGATTGATCTGTCCTCTGGATACCATCAGATTCGGGTGAAGGAGGCAGATATACACAAAACGGTGTTCGTATCCAGATATGGTTCATTTAAGTACACAGTGATGCCCTTCGGCCTCTGCAATGCACCAGCCACGTTCCAGAGGATTATGAACCATTTGTTGAGAGATGGTCTGGACAATTTTGTGTTAGTATTCCTGGACGACATTTTGATATTCAGTCGTACCAAGGAAGAACACTTCAAGCACATAAAGGCAGTTTTGGACCAACTACTGTCGGAAAAGTTCTTTGGACGCCTGCCGAAGTGCGACTTCTTCAGAACTGAAGTCGAATACCTTGGCTTTGATGTTGGGAAGGACGGTATCAAACCGTCACTATCAGAAGTCAAGGCGATTTTGGATTGGCCGACTCCAGAAAGCGTCACAGATGTCCGGTCTTTCCTAGGGCTCTGCAGCTTCTACTGGAAGTTTGTCCGGTGGTTCTCTGAGATTGCTGCACCCCTTACGGACCTTACGAAAAAGGACAAGCCTTGGATCTGGGGTGAACAGGAGGAGAGGGCCTTTAATGGTCACAAGAAGGCAATGGTCACCGCCCCCGTTCTGTAGTTACCCAATTTTGAGAGGGAATTCACTGTCACCACCGATGCTTTAGAGATGTCAGTTGGCGCAATACTCCAGCAGGATTTCGGCTCAGGACTTCAGCCGATTTGCTATGAGAGCAGAAAGCTGAATCCTGCGGAGACACGATATGGCGCATATGAGCGGGAACTATTGGGAATCGTGTGGGCAGTGGGGAAGTGGAGGCATTATCTTGCATGCCAACATTTCACCATCCGGACCGACCACGACTCGCTGAAAAACCTACCCAATCAGCCAGCAGTCAACAGGCAAAGTTGGAAATGGGTACAGGTTTTGCAGGGGTATGACTGCAACCTGGTCCACATACAAGGAAAAAGAACCCTGCTGACTTCCTCACTAGACAAAACATCAAGAACGTCAAAGAATTGATGAACATCCGTGAGGAAGAAGAGTCGTTGGTTAAAAGGCCGATGTTAAGTGAAAAGCCGTTTGATGACAAGATCCAGAAGAAATTGGATCAAATTTTTGCGAAGAGTAGACCGGAGGTGACCCAAGTGGTGGGTCAAGACGAAGAAGTGGGACCTTCAATTTTGGTCACAAGGTCTTGCATATCCTTGGCGAGAGAGATGAGGGAGAGGATTAAAAGTTGCATAAGACAGGACACTCGTTGGGCAGACATCATATCCCAACTGGAGTCTGTTCAAGAAAATATAGTAACCATTGGAGGTCGATCCTTCCGGCTGACGAGAGGATTTTTGGAGATGAAGGACAGCGATAGGCACCAGGGATCACAGTGGCGGCTGGTGGTTCCAGATATTCCAGACATCAAAGAGCAAATACTGAGGGAACTTCATGAGGTCCCTTATTTAGGATGTCTGGGCTACCACAAAACATTGAAAAAATATACAAAAGACTTTCTACTGGCCTGAGCACACCCTTGATATCAGAGATTTTGTGACGGGGTGCTCAGTGTGCCAGCATGAGAAGGCTGTCCACCATGTGCCTGCTGGACTCTTACAACCGCTCAAGATCCCAGAACAAAAGTGGGCAGACGTGAGCTTGGATTTCATCATGGGTCTTCCAAAATCAGAGAATGAGAACGATGGGATTCTTACTGCCGTAGACAGGGCCACCAAGATGGTGCACCTTGCACCTGTCAAGCAGACAATCAATGCTGCTGACACTGCCCGTGTCTACTGGACTACAGTGGGGAAACTTCATGGGATCCCACGTTCTATTGTGAGCGATAGAGACCCAAGATTTGTATCCAAGTTCTGGAAAGAGCTATGGAACGTTCTGGGAAGCTCTCTGAGGATGTCCAGCACATACCACCCTTAGACAAATGGTCAGACTGAGGCGATGAATAGGGTGGTTGAGATGGTCATGCACTGTACTTTGCATACCGGGCAGGAGGGCTCGAACTGGGAGAAAATGTTGCCTACTGTTGAATTCGTGATCAACAACAGTCCAACACAGGCCACGGGGTACACGCCGTTTTATCTGAACTACGGTTTCCATCCGTGTACACCCATGGACTTTATCCGGGATCACAACTCCACCATGATTGAAGGGGTCAACCAGTTTGTGGACCGGATCAAAAGGAATTTCTCAACGGCTCTGAAATTTCTGAATCGGGCCAAAGATAGGATGAAGTCCCAAGCTGATCAGAAGCAAAGGGAACTGAGGCTGATTAGTGGGGATCAGGTGCTACTATCGACTGTCAGTGAGTATTTGAACTTGAAGAATGCACCTATCTGTAAGCTGAAGAGGCGATTCGTTGGGCCTTTCTTTGTGGTTCGTCAGGTGGGACCAGTGGCCTACGAACTCGAACTCCCTGAGAAGTGGAAGATTCACAACATATTTCACATCAACTTATTGTTTCCTTTCAGAACCAGCCAGTGGACGCACCCTACTCAGGAGGGTCAGATTGAGGATATAGAGCCCGCAGAGGATGAGCCATATGATGTCAAGAAATTACTTGTTGGCGGTGGGCAGGACCCAATTCCAGGAGGCGCAAGGAGTATTTAGTGCTCTGGAAAGATTATTCATTGGATGACGCAACCTGGACTCCAGAGGAAAATTTCACTTACCCAAAAGAACTCAAAAAGATTATCAAGAGGGACTGGCCCATTGAGGACAACTAGGTCATTGGGTTTTGCTTAAATGTTTCGAGGGCGAAACTACCCCCAAGGGGGAGTACTGTTATGTAAACTACAAGGGGGTAGCCGGTCTACTCAACTTATACACTGGGAAGTGATAATAGACACGATATTGCACTTAAATGGGATAGAGGAGGCTATTAGCTTTCCATAGGTCTTTGAATCATCCCAAACGGGTTAGCGGTAGTGGAGTTATGGCTTATAGAAGTTCTAGTACTTAAGGTTGGGCCCCTACCGTACTCGGGGATGAGATACTATCGATACGGGTACATTCGATACACTGTTCTGTCGATTGTGTACCGCTGCTTGTGGGGGTCATGTGACTGGCCCCGCACGTCAGCCTGTAATTCCATTCGTGCCCACTCGCCTCCCAGCGGCTGCACCCGCAGGCCGCAAGGCGCCGCGCCACCCACTGCGCGTACGGCCGCCTTGCGCCCGGCCAATCCGCAGGCCTGGGCCCACACTGCGCATCCAAAGAAGACGAGCGCCCCGCAAAGCCCGCCAGCCATCCTGCGGAGGGGGCCCCGCGGCCCCATCGGGCGCCTCGGCGGGCGCATCGCCCGCGAACACACCGAAAACCACACCAACAATCCACGTGGATGAAAAGTGGTTCTATTTGACGACAGATGCTCAGAAAGTGTGGATCCTGCCTGAGAAAGAGCGTCTAAGGGCTCCCAAAGCACAGAGCAAGAGTTTTATAAAGAAAGTGATGTTTTTGGCTGCCGTTGGCCGCCCCCACAAAAGGCCAAACGGGACCAAATTCAATGGATTGATAGGGACTTGGCCATTCGTGAGGGAGGGCTTTGCGGTGCGATCAAGCAAACATAGAGCTGCTGGGGACGCAGAGTTGAAGCTGGTTTCAGTGGATGGGGATGCTTGGAGGGATATGATGGTGGAAAAGGTCTTCCTCGCCATCAGAGATGCATACAAACACTTGAAGAAACATATCGTGATCCAACTCGACGGGGCCAAGCCACATACCAAATCATCGATTCAAGCATCGATTGAGGCAGAATGCTCCAAGGAAGGTTACCACATAACCTTGGAGCGGCAGCCTGCCCAAAGTCCAGACTTCAACGTCTTGGATCTTGGGCTTTTTGACTCGTTGCAGGTCCGTGCATCAGAGATCAAAGATGACGGAAATCTGCAAGCCATCGTTGACACCGTGACATCAATGTTCTACAACCACGATTCAAACACGCTGGAGCGTGTTTGGCAAGGGCTATTCCACGTGTTTGATGCTGCCCTCCACCACGATGGCGGGAACGACTTTGGCTTGCCGCACGCAAGGACGGGAGCCGCCCAGATGCGTGGAGATCTCCCATGGACGTGGAATGTGAATGCGCATTTTTTGGGCCGGGCAAGGGGTATTTCGGATGCTGCTGAAAGGGGTCAAGACTGATTTTTTTCCCTTGAAAATTGGTAGTTAAGGGTTTTGGGACCCAATCTTTCCGATTCTGACATTTTTTGGTACTTTTGAGGTAGTCCTTGTAACGAATTTTGTCTTTAAAATAGAGGACATTTAATATGGGACGGAGGAAGTAGCAAATTGCCACATCCAACGCTAGTGCACAGGGTGGCAGGAGAGAGGGCAAAATGACACATTCGTTCCAGGCTCTCCATATGTGAAGGCCATGGGGCACGGAAGTTCTGGTTGCAAAGAAAGACAAAGCTTAATCCGCACTATGTTTGAAGCGTGTTTTGGGGGTACAGCCTGCTGCGTTGCCTATTGAACGGCGCCACTAGATGCCCGGGAGGCAGGAGACAGAGACTCTCTCAAAAATCTGTAATTGCCCTTGAGCCAATGAACATGGCATATATTTATATACATGAAAATTCCCATTAGCTCATGCTTCCCCAATTAAGCAAATTCAGTAATCCCACTGTATCTGTTCTTGGTAAGGTCCAGCCACATGCCGCGGCAATTCCTAGGACACCCTGGAGACAGGCCACAACGTTATGACAAAGAGGCAATGTCATCGGAAAAACCCATAAGGGTCCAAAACTTGGCAACGACGTTGGCCGAAAGGCGTCGGCACATTGATACCTTGACATCAGCCCTCCTCCAAGCAGGTCTCTTATTTATTTGCGTTGACAGCACTGCCCTTTACGTTTCCTATTTTACGGGCGACGTTGTGAACATAGAGGCTCCTATAACCGCGGTCATTTCATGGCATTTCCTTGCAGTTTTGCGACAATACAACACACTCAGGATGCTTTACGATGTCGCAAACAATGACGAGGCAGTCGCTGTGAATGGCAGCACCAAGGAGTGCGGAGGCCAGGCGTAGAGTGTGAATGGCCTGAGGGGCTGTTCAGTGCCTAGCACTGGCTATAGACCAGCAAGAGAACTGCTTGGGCACTTCTGGTCTGTGTGGGGGTTCGGTTTTGTGGCATCTTCATTCAGTGTCTGCTCCGTTGACGTCTGGACATTGGGTATTGGCTGCCAGAGCTTGTAGATCTGGCTGTGTCTGTGTGATGGGAGCTGACAGCAGGAGCATTCCAAAACTGCTGGGAAAACCATTGCGGATTGCCTTACAGTGCCATAATATGGCAAGAGCTTGCAAAGCTCACAGAAAAATCACCACTTAGTCCTTAGTCCACGACGCTCCTGATCCTCCAAAACATCTTCAAGTACTGGAACCTCATAGGACACTGGTATTACTGGTGCTCTGGTAGTGCAGGTATGGAAAAGCATGGAGAGGTGATTATTTGGAATCAAACTCAGTAAGCATGTGTGAAAGCTTCTTCAGGCCTGGCTCCTAAGGTTTCCTCACTCCTCTTTCCGCCTGGGTAGGCTCCTTGTCCCACCCATGTCCACACACACACACACTGGACCAATACATTACAAGACAACACTGTTTGTCCCAAACAACCCGAAGTACCCACAACTTGTGTGCCCAATCGCTTTGCTAGTAGCTGAGGCAGTCCCCATACATGACTCCACCATGAGTTGGACCCACAGCTCCTTCTTCTCTCGCACTTAACTCCCACACTTTCCCCAAATCAACCGAACATCACCTTAATAGGGAGGGTTGGGCGGGAAGTGAAACAAGATAGAGTGGGTACTGAGCGGCGAGCCCAAATAGCCCACCCGGCTCGTGCCCGCCAAAGCCGATCACTCCCAAGGGCGCCAAAAACCTCTGGCTCTCCTTGAACGTGACGAGCTGGCCACTGACCCAAGGAACAAGGGGACAGAAACCCCGGGGTCAGCCAAAAACCACCATACTTAAGCGGCGCTGGCCCAGCCGGAGCCAGCGCGCCTGCCCCACGTCGCCCTTGGCGGAAACCCATTGACAAGATAGGTAATCCCATTTCCGCATCCAGGAAGTCTCCTCAATGCGACCCGTTATCATATTGGGTGCTAGATTCCGTCTTTCCATGCAACAGTGGCTTTTCTGTCGTAATCCATGTGAAAACAAGGTCTTTGTCACTGGGAGGCATTGCCCGCTTTTACTGTAAGCAAACCACCCAGGAAAACGGTGGGAATTACGAGACGACCCGTCCCTGTACTGGGACAACTTCGATAAACTACAACGGGTAAGGCAAAGGGTCCGCAACAAGGGGTACAGACCCCGTTCCTGGTCCCGTCACTCCCAACAAACATGTTATTTTTGATCCGTTGCCAGCCCCAATGTCGCCCTGCAACGGACGTTGTCAATGCTTTGTGCAGTAGCTCGTCTTTGGCTCTGATGGAATATGATCACTCATTCTCGGCAACCGGTGTTGTGCGTTCTATCCATTGGCGGCCCCGCTATACATAGGGGGCCCGCTGTATCCCCTGTTGTCGATGTCGACATCAAGGGTACAAATACCAAGTGTATGCATGGCAGCTGCGGAATATCCGTTGCAAAGCCATGCCCATGGTGGGCCACCACTTGTGAGCTGCCTCCACTGTGGTGCTTCTCAACACACCCAAAGGATTGCCTCCCCGCTCCAGCACCTTACGAGCGTCGTTGACATTCGGCTCCTGAATATATCCTGTATTGTTGGATGTTGGTGGCATGACCCAATTTCAGTCGGAAATTGCAATTCCGACTGAATGCATCGCGACTGCATCAATCAATTTTATTAGGCACAGCGGCAAAAGCTTCACACGCACATTTGCCACCAGAACAAGACTGGAGCTGTGCAGAAATGGCACATTAACATTGCCTTACATCAATCTCTGGGAAACACGTGATGGTCAAAAGGTGCACAGGCGCCTTGTCTAAAAGCACAAAGGTGAAAATGTACGAACATGAATTACAATTCCGTGTGTGAGCATTCCCTATTGTATTGTTTGGTGGAGTTATCATTTCCCCTCTTCTCAATCCATTCTTTGAATCCCCACATGTGCACAAACGCTCGTGGGGCCACAAAGTGCTTGTAGCCTTCCAAAGTTGTTTGCAGGCCAACCAGATCTCGATCATCGCACAGCAGAGCAGCGCCGTGGTCCCCTGCACGTGGAAGATTGAAACAATACGCTTGACAGCATGGGTAGGATGACACACATACGCCAATAAAACAGAGCAGATAGTATTCAATCGCCATGCCGTCTGGATGACAGCAGCAGCAAGTGCAACTACACATAAGCAAACATCTGACAGCAGTATCTGTGGTGCCACATCATGGAGGAAGTAATATACGTGGACATGCTAATTCGTTGAAACTTGTGTTGGCAGACTGTGATAGAGCCTGTTGTAATGGATGAACTCCATACTGTAGGGAAACCAGCATTCGAAAATAAAACAATCTCAAGAACAGGCTCTACCAATTTTAAAGTTAGACAACTCCATCATCATTCAAACGATTGGGACTATCAACCACAACCTATTGAGCAAAAACTGCCTCTACAACCTGAATTTCTGCACTGCTCAAACATTGGCATCCAGGTGAGTTGATCCCCAAGACATTTGGAAGTATATTTCCCTGAACAATTCCGACTGAAAGTTCAGAAAAGGCCTGGGTGGCGCTGGAAAGGTAGAAGAGCACAAACCATGGAGAGCCCAAGCACTCTGCATTGTAGAGAAACAACAGGCCTTACAAGCTGAGAAAGCGTGAAAGTTCACGCTCTGTTTGGCTCCAAATGCATTGCTTTATCCCGTGCTTCCACTAAGTGTGCCCAATAGGGGTCTACAAACCACACCCCTTGCAGCTGTAATGCCTTCCAGCTGCATGAGGGACTCTAGATGGCTTGCGGTACCTTGCAGCCCCAGATTTACAAGGCTCTGTGCCCAAAACCCGCCATGAAAACTGGGCAGGGTTGCAATTCCAACAGTTCCCAGATGGAACGAGCCCACAAAAGCACTGCATTGTGTGGGAAGTGATCATGGACATGCAGCAATGCAATTGTGGCCCAGAAACACAGCCATTTTGGAAGCATTTTGGAGCTCTGTGTGTGCTTCTTTGTTGCAAGGAATTTGGCTTGTTCTGCGTTTGTGCTATGCTCAAATCAAAGCACATGTGCAAAGCCGGCCATGCTACACCAGTAGAAACAGACGTTCTTGCGATGCCAACTGCGATGCCATTTGACACTAATTGATGCCATCGAACCCATTTTTGTGCCATCGCAATTACTGCGATGGCATCACTCTGTGTCCAAATGGCATCACAGTTGGCATCGCAAAGATGGTGTTTCTGTTAGTGGTACCTGTAACTCAAACTGTCTTGCTCACTATTCGTCTTTGCTTTCTGTGTCATAGCACTATGATGAGCAGTGTTCCCAACCATGCAGCTGCCACCTGCCAAACTGTGAAGCTGTGGACAGCACCTACTGCGCGTGGCGGCAGTCATTTCAATGCCACTTGTGAAGTTGCCATCTCCATGGATGGCCATACATCGGTACAGTAGCTGTGCACAGCATTGGTGTGCCTCGGGGCACACTTGCTGTTGTCCATCCCATCTGGCTCTGCAATGCTATGGACATGCACTGTACCTAATGCCCCCTTAGAAAGGATTTCCTGTTGGTTGGTGCAGGCAGAACAGATGCCAACGGACCGCTTTGTGGACTGCTTTGCAAACTTGCCCAGCCAATTATCCTGTCCAACCTGCACACAATGGATGCTATGCACGTTGCAAAAGAAAACCAACAGCAAGAGAGAGAGCCAAAACATATTATACTGACATTCTAGAATAAAGGACTGAATTTTCTGTGCTACAACTTGAAGGCACAAACCCCAATGTACATATTAAGACAACGTAATTATCTTCTTGGCTAAGCATGAAACTCCTAACAGCACAGACAGTGCCCAATTCGCTTTGCCTTTTAACCAAAACTACAGTCTCCACCATAGCATACTGTAGCTTGTGATACGTCATGCACACATACCCACAGCATATGTTCGTTTAAGCAACCAGTGCAATTTCACTTTGATATATATTGAAGCCAATGCTGAGGAAACATACAGCAGCACTTGTCACTCAATGTTTCTGTCAAAAACATATCCCTGCAGGCTGATACTCACAGAATGGGATGACGTTCGGACGTTCCGTGGCGCACACCACTCCTCCAGGCAACACGCCCAGCCTTTTCTCACAATCAAAACGAGTGGTGTATTTAAAACCAATAGACACTCCTTGGCACCGAGAGGGTGCTAGAGATGCACCTTGGCGAGGCCATCCAACCATGGACAATGCATCGCTGGGGCATTCCAGTATGGATCTCATTCCTGTGATCGGTTTTGCATGTTGCAGCGCTTTTTTAAGAAATAAGAGTGCGATGTCACCACCATTTTCTGCACTGCCAGAAAAGCTTTCATGGATTCTTGACTGGCAAATCTTCATCAACTGCAGGCACACGACACTCAAGTCAGCGGCAAGTACTGCACAGCAAATGTTAGTGCTTGATGCATTGACACAGACCTGAAGCAGAAGAAAATGTGGTTGAAAGGGTGATTTGCACCTTGTTCAGCAGCTGCAAATCAGCCTCTTAGTGCTTTACAGTGCATCCCTGACACTCCATCTCATGCCGCCATATATCACTTCAGCAAACCTCTTTGTCCCAATGCAGAAAAAGATGCGATCTCCATGTTGAAGAGAAGGGGCGCGAGGGGAAGGTCATCAACAACAACTGGACAGTACAACGAACAGCTTACCTCTGGAGGGCTGCCATCATGACAACACCCACTGCCAACTGTGACATGGGGAAACCTGCGACCTCTCAAACATGATGCAGTGGTCACCACCATGTCTCCAGCAACAAGGACTCCTGAGCAGATGTGTGTGTGTGTGTTTTCATCCACCAATCGCACCATGAAGGTATATTCTGGACATGGATATACAATGACCTGCTCACAACACGCCGCTGGTGATCATTTGACCACTGGGCTCACTTGCTGCACCATTTGTGCTGTGTTTCGTGCTTTGAGACTGATCTCCTACAGTGTGAACATGGGCTCAAAATTTTGCTTAGAGGGCAGGGAATCATGTCTTGTAACAGAGTCTCTCACTAAGACATTCCATAATTTCAAAGCTTGCTTTTACACATTTGCAGGCAGCAAGATGCATCACGAGATGGAAAGAAATCTATTTGAAGGCAGGATGCCTTGCCACCTACTTTAAATGGGACAGCAGCATATGCCTGCGGCACTCCTGCAACACATGGCAGATCGTCACCTATCCCATTGTAAATACTATAGTCCAAGCAGACTCCATGGCATAGACGTCGCCTCATAGGTCCCAGGACAGCACAGCACGGTGAGTTTACAGACTTGGCCACATATAGTTTCGATAATTTCCCAAAAGGCTCGCGACGCCGCGGATGAAAGCCCCTCAAGGCCTCTGGAGTACGGGTGGGATACCCTCCGAAGGGAAATTTCGAATGAAATGCCAAAGGCCGCGCGGCCACGCGTCGTTGAGCACCTGTGAGCCCCAGGAGAACCCAGCTCCACAGCGCGGCCCACATCCCTGCAACAAGGTCTTCCCTGGAGGGCACCTCGTGCGCTGCTGGTACGGAATTTGTCAACCACCGACTCGGCTGGGTGCGGTGCGGCCACGTGCGGGGCCTCGGGCGGTTTCTTACGAAGCAGAGACCGGTCAGCCGGGGGAGACGCGCAGGCCGTCGCGCCGATCTCCGTCCCTTGAGCTGTGGGGTATTTCGCGGATGCCGGCGTCAGAATCCTTGCCATTCTTGCCTTTCCATCCAACTCGCAATTGCCTAGTCCAGGCAGGGCAATGTTGAGGACATGTATGTGATGCACACGTTGCTAATCAACCATGTACCTTTTTTTTTTGTAATTCCAATGTATTACATCAAAAGATAAACAAAGGATCTCCCCCACAAAGCGTAAAGTATGCAAAGATCCTTTTCCAGCAGAAGCCGATGCAGGAACATAACCAGGAGATGAGAAGAGCATGAATGTTCGAAGAAACATAATGTTCCTGTGGGGGAGTCCTCAGCGCCAATGTGAAAAGTCATGTCAGATAGTGTGCATCATGTATTGTCCCAAATATCCCAGAGTGTTCAGAAACGTCCCCCAATGTACCCCATGTCCGTTGCTCAGTCTGATTCCCAGCATCGATCATAACCCTGTCAAGACGAAGAAACAACCATGTACCTTTATTGTTGCTCATGTCGCGCTCCTGCCGGTTTCCTCATTTCGAGCTTCACGTCGACGCACCAGCGCGCTGTGGTTGTCCCACGTCCTGCATTCTTCAGCACAAGTTATCTGCCCTTCACCTCGACACTGAAGGTTTGCCATAGCCCTTGTTCAAGAACTGGCGTTTGGGCAGGCCCCAGCCTGCAACGGATGTCATTCGCGCCCGTCAGCGGAGCGAAGGGCTCTGAACTACAATTAGACAAAGGCATGAGTCAATGCTATGAACATCTAAGCCGTAAATGAAAGGGCCGCATTACATTCCAGGATAGTATGGTGTTCGCATAGCCACATAATGGCAAACGTTTCACTACGTGGATAAGTCAGCTTTAAAGCCAGCAATTGCCTTGCATTTCAAGAGAGCGTTTGTTTTTGCATCGGATAGCCTGAGTTGATCGCCATCACAATTTCACTGACAATATGTGTGAAATGTTTTGATACGCCTTATTGTGACCTGAGTTGGCTCATGGGATGCCTTTTCGATCACGCTCATGGTTGTATGGGACAACATGAGTCTCTATGGGAACATGCTGTGTAGCTCATATGGACGTTCCTTGGTCAGATTATATTGTCCACAAGAAATCTTGTGGGGAAGTTTGTGGTCGTTTCTCCCGCAAACTTTACAATACCTTGAATCTTTGTTCATTTTGGTTTGCAAACATTCTTAAGACCTTCAAATGGCCATAAAAACGGTCTGGCCAGTTAGAAGTTTAGCGCGTGAATGGCGAATTGGAGTTGAGCGGCCGGGCTTCATTCTTTTTGTTCTTGCCTCATCATTGTCTTTTTGGTGATGATAGAGAGTCCGTGTTCCAGTAGCCGTATATCACACTGATTTATGAGTGAAATATTTATGGCATATTTTGTTCTTGGATATGCGCCGAGTGGGTATGCGGTCGAGCTGCTTGACGAGCGTTTGTGATGAAGAGGATCGCGGGCTTACAATTTGTTAGTTACAAATAGGCAGTCCGGTGGTCGTGAGAGCGGAGGAAAGTTGGTCGCGTTTGGTGCCACCGTCGACAACGAAAGTCGCGATTGGGATGAGAAACGGACAAACAAATATGCAAGCCCGAGCTCTGCGTGGGAGCTGCCTTGTGAGGCCGTAGTGAGGGCCGTTGAGTCGGCGTTGCGTTTGTGGTGTTTCCGCACTTCTCATCAGCATTCTGGGGTAGCGGTTGGGGCCATCGCTACATCGCCTAACCTTACCAGTGAGGCGTTACCCCACCGCAAAGTTTACGATTGAATTGAGACTATTTGGTGCCCATCGTTGGATGGGAGCTCAGAGAAACGCCGCGCCGTGTCGCAGGCTACCAGCGAAGCGAAACCCCTGCCATTCTCCTTCATGCTTCGCTTGTTTGCGCGGCGCATCAAAGGGTGCATCATGTGTGCGCACGAAAAGCGGCTTAGTGGGCTGGTCGCTACATTGAGAATGTCGTTGATGGGCTTGATCCCCATCATTTGTTCAATTAAATCATCCTGGAAGTTGAAAGATCAAAGGAATCGTAACCTGGACATCCACGAAGTGCTGCGCAGACTGACACCTGGGTCAACCAACCATGCGCTAGTGCACAGGAAGCATCGCAATTGCCGAGCTGATGGAGGCCACTCATCAGAAACCCCTCCCAGACTCGCCACTCGCGCCAGACCTGTTATCTCCACGTTTGCGCAGCTCCATGGGGGCGAGGCATATTGCATCAGGGACAAAAAAGCAGAAAAACCCTCCCCAATACTTGATGTCTCTCGCAGGGTTAACATATTTATACTGTAATCCACGGAAAACAGCGTCATTGATCGTCCCCACAGCGGACAAGGGTTGTGACAACGTGCAGCCCCCTCCTGAAGCTTGGTTCCCTGGCGCCACGGTTGGAGCTGACTACAGGCCGAGGGCCGATTTGCTGAGGACATCATACTGCAGCCGCCTAGCCCTCATGTAATCACTTCTCAAGGCAACTAAATGATATCAATAGGCACCTGATCAATGGCGCAAACAGAAAATGCAACGAGCAAGATGTTGGAGTGCATTGGGACTGGAATTCGGCGCAGGACGGCATGGAGCTGCAGTGGCGAAAAATTGAACATTCTGCTCCGTGCACAGTCGTGTGAAATCGTGTAAAAGTCGGATATTTTGAATCACAATTTGGCAAGATTGGTAAAGTCGTGTAGTTTGCAGCCCTGCATAGTACACGAAAGTGCCTCACCTTACCGCCATGGACAACGCGACAAAGAACAGGCTTTTGCACGATTCCAACCGTATACCGGCGGCAGATGTGTACTTTGTGATCTCTACACAATTGGTAGTCGATTTTTACACAATTATTACTCGCATAGCCCGGTACAGAAATTTCAGGACACGGTACCGTGTATTTTGGACGATATTTAACTATTGATGGGCACGCCGCCCTATCCCAAGCAGATGCCCAAATAGCCCTCCACTCCACCTCAACCACTCGCTCAAGCAGTGATACCGCTTGCGATACCAGGAGCGATTGGGGTAGCCTCGGAGTTGCGGGAATTGCCTGGATGCTTGTCGTTGTGGGTGTCATGGACACGCCTTGGTACGTTTGGCCTCGCTGTGACCCGATGCCTGTGTGGTTCTACATTGCTCCAAATGCCCTTCCAGGTGTTGTGCACGTTGAACGATGGCACAGGACCTTCGCTTCGCCAGTTGCTCTGGCAAACCATTCCCAAATGCGCGCAAGATGGTATCAGTCTCGCCCCCACTTTGGTGATTGCCAGGACCAGGAGCTGGCACACACGCCATCGCATTGCGTACACACCCGAAATCTCATTTCTTCGCTTTGTTCAGAACAGGCTTGGGAAATGCGATTGGTATTTTTAAATTAATATTTTAATCCGTATTCGTATTGTACGAATGCGGATTAAAATATCAATACCATAATATACGTGTACTATCATCTACTTCCTCCATCCCAAGTTAACTGTCCTCTATTTGAGAGGGAAATCTCGTCATGAAATTAAAAATGGAGGCCAGAATCGGAAAGATTGGGTCGTAAAACCCTAAAGCTTGAATTTTCTAAAACAACATTTAGTCCTCGCCCTTGTGAGAGGCTCCCCTAAATTGCCTTGACGATGTACAAAAAATGCGCGTTCAATTTGCGTGGTTTTGTAGATCTGCAGCATGGGGTCCATTACCCCCTGGTTTGGGGCCGCTCCCGTGCGTGGGAATGGCAACGCCAATGGTTGCCGCCGTTGTGGGGAAGGACAGGGTCCAGCACGGGAAATTTGACGAACACACTCCAATGTGCATTTATACTCGTCTCAGGTGGCCATCGTCGCAGCGCTGACGATGCTCAAAATCGCCACTTTTCTCGATCTCCGATGGGCGGAACTCCAACGAGCGGAAAACATCAGAAACCAAGGCCAACATCTCAAACCCTGAAGCCTGGTATCAGTGCAGGCTGTCGCTCCAAGGCTGTTTGGTAGCCTTGCTCGGACATTTCGCCTCAGTTGATGCTTGAATAGGGGGTCGGGCGGGCTCCTGAACCGCAACTTCCCAAGCCGCCACTCTTTGTGGATACCGTGGCCGATGCTTGTGCTTGGTACACAATACATTGGAGCCTAGCAAGTCTCGAACACTCCAAAGACCCGAATTCACTTTGTAGCCATTTTCCTTGCACCCAATCCTTTGAACTCCAAAACAAGGGCAAATCGCCATTCCTGCGACGATGCCCAACTCACTAATTATACGCGCTATATCGTAGTGATAGTCATGACTGTTTTTGGAACCTTGTGAAAAGGATTGGGAGACCTCCCTCAACTGCCTTGACCATGTAGAAGGAGCCCAAAAAGAGCTGGCCAAAAAAAACCTGGGTTCCGAAAGTCGCTCCTAACCACCAGATCAAGCCTTAATTGATGCTGCAAGCCACGGAAATTCGGCGATCAAAGCTTTCGAAACGTTTTTTTGCTGCCACACCTCTTTGCAAGCACCCTAATGGCATCCGCTGTGAACGGCGGGGATAGTTTTGCAAGGACTGCTTTGTTTCGATGCCACGAAGGTGGGCTCCTCAAACAGCCAAAAACGGCTGTTTCAGCGCAACATCCAAAATCGATTCTTTTCTGGCCAGAGGACCCTTGATACAAAGTACTACCAAATCCTCAATACTCAATGGATTGACTTGCAATTTAGATAGTATACTCCAACTTCACAACGCAACTTTCGGGCTAATTTCATTGAAAACTAATTTATGCACAATGATCAAGTAATGTCACCAAAAGTAGAAAACAACTAATATGGGACAGAGGAAGTATCTTTGTTTCCAGCCTCAAAAATGCGCCTAAAAATACAGCAAATATTTTCACAATTACAGCCTCGATGACGCTAAAAGTTTAATCCGTCAGCATAGGTTGCCAAAATGAACCAATCAATCAGCATCCCAAAATAACGTTCAATTGTCAGCATCCATGTCTGTACCATCCGTGGCATCGTCGCCCACTGCCTCTACGACAGAAACTTTGTCAGCAGCACTGGGGACCTTCAGCGTCACCACTCACCCTTCCCGCATCCACAGCGTGTCCAACCCCCTGATGACGTGCAGATCGCAGGTCCGTGGGGTGCAAATGGCTGGCCTCATCCATTAATCGACCAGCCTACGAGCGCTCAGTATAATTGTCCCCCAATGCATCTAAGAATAGGTGCTGTTTACTTCGAATTTTTTTTTGCCGAATTACTCATATTATTGCGCATTGCTTCTAGACCCACCAGCATTCCCCAAGCCTGATTAAGAAATGCATCAAGGATCTTGTGTGCATGTGCCTCAGAGAACTGACGAGGTTGCAGCAAGCGGCCCAGGTTATCCAACCTTTGTAAGTAATGAGCACAGGGCTGTACCTATGCACAGCGCTGACAGGCATCCAAACTTTTTGTGAATTGGTTTCAAATCGTGCAAGAAGTGTTATGCATTCTCTTTCTTCGGAAGCTGATAAACGGCTTTTGTATCTGCTATGGGCACCATAATTCTGTGTTCAGCTTGGCCGTATGCTTCTAATAGCAAAGCAGTTTGGACGTCTTCCAGGGTTATTTGATTTAGTGCAATCCTGTGTTCCGTTAGAGAGACACTATTCTGATTTTGGTATGCTTAGCGTCAAATGGACGCTAGGGGCTGGGGTGGGGGGTTAGGCAATGAACGCTGGGAGATTCCGCTATTAGACCAGAAACCAAGTCAGGTGGCAAGATACACCAAAGCGCCGCTGTTTAGCAGCGGACAGCCCATCGCCTGTTGCAAAACCTCCCTGAAGATTTCAATCTTCGACGAAATCCTTAGAATGGATCAATCTACTGCTTCTAGGGCTGCGCCCACCGCCTATCATGGCCTTTAACATCTCTTTTGTCAGCCCACTACTATCGTTACAAATTTGGTTGTTTTCGTTTTCCCTTAGAAACATCGTGAAGCTGCATCGCGCACTGTTTGGGCAGGCTTGGTCTTTGCGTTTACGTTTAGTTTTCGCGTTTCCATTGTGTACATTGAAGCGCAAAAATGGAAAAGGGGCTACTTTTACGGCTATATTTACAGTTCGTTGGGACACCCACGCGACATGATGAATTCGCGTACAATGGTGAGTCCCTCATGCAACCGCAGTACAGCGTCCATCTCGAGTCGCCAAGGGCAAAGGCGTCTTGGATCAAAGAGCCGCTTTCTGCCCATTCCAGCGTGTCTGGCTGCCGCTATTCGGACTCACTAAGTCTGCACGTACTGTCACAAGGTACACCGGGTCAAAGTTTAGGTATCTTTACGTGGATGTATGAGTAAAACCTAAATACTATTTGTACACGCAGGCTTGGCTCTTACGTTTACGTTTACGTTTTTGTTATTACGCGCAAAAACGTAAATTTGCAGCAGGCCCTATTTTGCCGGCTATTTTTACGTTTTTACGGCTCCCTGGGACCCCCAGTGCTACACGATGAAAGTTGGGTACAATGATCAGTCTTGCGCCATCTCCAGCACCTGCAACGCAATGTCTACCTCGCCCTTGGCAAGGGCGGCAATGGCATTTAACAATAACTCGTTTTCTGCCCCTTCCAGGCCGTCTGTCTACCATTCTCCGGACTCTGTAAATGTGTACGTACTGTCGTTATATACACCGTGCAGTTTTTACGTTGTATTTACGTATTTTTACGCATTTTTATGTGTGAAAACGTAAAAATTATTTTCACGCGTAAAAATGTTAATACGATCAATGTTCACGGCATAAAAACTAAGCCTCTTTACACGTAAGTACGCGTAAACACTCAGTGTTTGGGCTGCAAAGGCCAAGCCTGCTGTTAGGTAATGTTGCTGAGTCATGTTAGCGTCGAAATGGGGATTGACGTCACTGGGGGAAATAAAGACTTGTAAAGGGGGATCTGAGCTTAGAGCCCACTCGATGCAAGTGCCCCAAAATAGTGTTTCCCTCAGCGTCCATGGTTTGGACCAAACCCCGTCTCCCTTCCTATCAGGGTCCATTTGACGCCAAGCGTACAAGTATAAAGTTCAAACTAATATTCTTCCTAAACACAAACAGCAGGCATGAAGCTGGTGATCATGACCAACTCCGATGGCGGGGCCGAAATCATGCCAGGCTGTGCGCCAGGAAGAACATTCGCTAACCGGGACCAGCAGCATGGAAGATGGTTGCAAGTCATTGTGGCCGCCAAAAAGGCCCCACGGACTTGGAATCGCCGCCGACCGACAAATGCGCTGCCTTGTGCCCGACTGGACGCTCAGTAGCGCCCCCTCATGCGTGCTTTGTAGTGGCTTACGTGGGTGGCTTGGCGCCACTTGGAACGTGGTTGGTTGCCGCACATAAGCACATGGTCGCCCCTCCTCCTTCAGCCTTCACAGCTTCCGAGACCTATTCGCGGCGATGCCGTTCTCGGGACGGGCCCCCGCAGGGCAGCACACCGAGAGCAAGCTTCGCACCGCCCGCAGCAGCTGCATGGATGCGATGCGACCCCATCTCGTGTGGCGAGGGTTGTGGCTGGCCATGCCGGCGTTCCTGGCGGCGGGAATGATCTTCTTTGGCACTGCCCTTCCTACGGTGGCCGGGGAGACCGCAGGTATGGCCGTGCGCCCAGTGGAAGGGGGAAGGGATCCGAGAACGAAATTAAAAAGAGCGGCCTGCAGCCAACGCCACTGTTGCCAACATTTTTGCGGCGAATTTCGCTGTGGCAGCGCTGCCACGCTAGCGTCGGGCAAGCCTCGCCGCTAGCCTCCCCGTTCTAGACAGATCTGTCTGCGCCACGTTCGGCGTTCATGGCAACGCAGGGCGACCATAGGACCTACCAGATTCGTTATGGCTGATGCCAGGCCACTTAACAGCCATTGCGTCGAGCGCCGGGCCCCGGGGCAGCAGGACGGCACCGCCTCGGAGGGCTTTGACCGGACGGATTGACGGGAGGGACGCAGCGCCAGGTCCGCTGCTGCATCCAGCAGTGACGCACGTCACACATCACGCACGTCGTTACATGCTGCTGGGCGCCCTGGTGGCGCCGAGCGATCACCACCGCGCCCTTGGCAGCAAACCTCTCCGTGGGCATCCAACCCGCAGATCATGCCCCGTTTGCCACGACCAGTGCACTTCCGGGAGGGGGGGGTTATTGCTTTTGTGCTCAAGTTTGCTGGATGCCTTCCTGGTCCGAGGGCACGAGGCGGTACCACGCCACAGGGGCTTGCGGTTCCCATCGAGGAGGTGCACCTGCGGCCAATCAGTCGTCGGGGCCTTGCAGGCAACTTGGACGTACAGCGCCTGTGGTGCCCGTGAAGTGGCATGCTACGCCATGCCTCTGTTTCTGCACATGGTGCACACATTCGTGCACCTGATACTGTTGTCTCCACGTATGACGAACTCAGTGTCAGTTGCAGCAAGATCGTGGCACCGGGTTGTCCGTGCACATCAATGGTTTTGCCCACTGAAGAGGATGTTCAGAAATAGAATTGTCCCTTACTGTGATTATGCTGATGGTTGTTTGACCTTGTGTGCCTTCTCAGATCTTGTGGATGCATCAGCAGATTCTCCTGTAAGTTCTGTTTCTTTTTGTGTTGGACTGACTTTCACCATGGTCTTCCTTACCTGCTGCTCTTCCCTGTCTCACAGCCAAGAAATGTTGCCATCTGCATCACTAAGTCTCGTCAAAGAATTGCAGCGTTCAGTTGGGGGTGGCTGCCGCAGTCTTGGAATTGTTCAGAGTGCATGTCTAGCTCTGTGTAATCTTGCCTGCAATTGTATCAATATTTGCGATTTCGGTATCATTGTTTTGGTTTTTAGGAGGGATCAGATGCCCTGGCAGGGCTGCTACATTGCAATGACATATTGTTATTTCGAATGCGCCTGCCTCATTGTGTGCCAGTAAGTGGATGCAAAATTTGTAACGGATCCAATGGTACAAGAATGCCAGCAATTGCAGGCGTACGTATCTCTGGAAGTGAAAGAAATCTATGTTGACTATGTTGCAGCACTGCAACTCATGACTGCTTTTGTCCCAGCACCCAACAGCCATGACAATACACACAGCATAGGGCACAAGAATGTGTGCCATGCTGGAAATGGTGGCCTGATCGCCTTGGTGCATGGTCACATCACATATGGTCAACTAACTTGGCATTTGAGTTTTATGCACTTCCAAAGCATTTTTGGGATTGACACATATGTAATTATTTCGTCTCATTTCGTGGAGAGAAACATGGGCAGACAAGATGATCACAGGGGAAGTTTGCTGTGGCGTGCAGTGTACATGCCTGTCAATTATGTATCTGCTTGATTACTCCAACGTTGTGAATGGATTAAATGATTCGACCGCTCTTAAGAATGACCTACACAACTGGACGATGTCACGCTGTTTGCACAGTTTAATATACTATTGCATTGTGGTCTCCAACTCTGTGTTTGAGGAAATTTCTGGCACTGCCATGCATTGCACCAGAGAGTTGCAGGTGTGTAATATGTGCTTGCCCTGAAATTTTGCTGACCAGTGAGCTTGCTGTGCACAGGTCGCAGCGACTGAGTGTCACCTTCATTACCCGTTCGTTGTGAACATTCTGGACCCGTTGCACAAAACTCACATGTGCACAGGTTTGACATTTGTTCCGATGTTTGCATCTCACCAGTGCACTGCATGTATGGGAAGGCATGTTGGTAATTAGAGTGCAGTTTATCCAATTGCTGGGATCTGTAGTGGCAAATCGTCAGATGAGGATGACTCAACTTATGTCGAGGAAAATTAGCACTCTGGGCTGGATATTGGACCATGATACATAGCAAGTCAGTCATATCAGGCCATACACAAATGCACAGTATTCGCCAGGCTTGTTTTTTACGCCGTAAAAACTGATCGTATTTACGTTTTTACGCGTAAAAATAGTTTTTACGTTTTACGCATGGAAATGCGTAAAAATACGTAAATTTAACGTAAAAACTGTCTGGTGTACATAAGGACAGTACATGCAGATTTACGGAGTCCGGAGAGCGGCAGCTAGGCGCCCTGGAAGGGGCAGAAAACGAGTTTTTATTAAGCGCCATCATCGCCCTTGCCAGGGCCGAGGTGGACATTGTGTTACGGGTGCTGGAGTTGGCGGAGGACTGATCATTGTACGCAACTTTCATCCTGTTACCTGGGTGTCCCAGGAAGCCGTAAGAACGTAAAAATAGCCGTAAATATAGGCCCTTTTGCAAATTTACGGGTTTGCGCATAAAAACGTGAAAGTAAAAACGTAAACGTAAATATAAAAACCACGCCTGGTATTCGCGAATGTTAATGCACGAGGCACAACACATGAATATGAGCTCATTTATCCAAAGTGCTGTTTTGCAGGTGTGCTGATCCAGTCGCACATTGTTCTTTCAACGGCTTCGTGTCTCCGACTTATAGAAGCAGGGGAAGACCTGCCTTACACCAGGCCCGGAAGCTGCAATTTGAACAAATACGATGGCCCTGAGGGAAATGAAGAGGTGTGTGTAACACCTGATGGAAGACAATCACAGGACTCAGTACTCAATGAAACTTGTTGTGCCTTCCTGGGCAAAAATATGGTTACGTACATGATAAAGTGAACAACGTGTTCATGCAGAGACACAGATCACGTTCAGCATCCAGTCATGCAAAGCTTGTTGTCAGTGTTCGTGGTTCAGCGTGTATAGCAGCAGATTTGGCGCGCTGTTTTTTGGATGGAACCCTTGTACCGAGTCCATCACGATCACATTCTGAGGCCTGATGCATCCTGTATGAGTAATAAAGCAACACTATGCAAGTTTTCTGGGACAATCTTGGAGGAAAAGCCTCTCCAACAGACACACTATGTTTGCTTCATCATTTGCTAGACGTAATGTATACTTATTGCACCTGTTGAGCAGTTGGATTCCAATTTCATAGTTGCAATCGTGGTCCAGCACAAGGTCCCACACTTTTAGTATTCATAGGCCTGCCTGCTCATGTTAAGGCCTTAGATGTGTGCCATATGGTAATGGGCGTATATACAACGCTTGGCCACAAGAACATAATTGCGCCTCTTCCTGCTGCTGCCAAAATCACATAGCTTTACACTGCTATCTTGGTAAGCCTTACTGTGGTCGCATTGTTATGTTGAAGGCGATAAATTAGAATGCCTTGTTATGTGTGTATGCATGGTTGGATAAGTGGAATAACGTACGTGGAATACGAATTGCGTGCCGCACTGTCATGCATATGTTTCCATTAAAAACATGTGTGGGTTTTCGGTCTGCTCGTTTTCCTGCAGTTCTGTTGGATTTAGAGACATGCTGAACGAACTTGAGTTACAGAGGTGCCTTGTTTTGATGGGAATCTCGCATTTGAGATTGTGGAAGGTCGCTCTGTGACTCAGGAAGCTTTGACACACTGTCTCAGCGCTGCCAGCAGCACAACATAGCCACTGTATCCAAAGTGACGTGTAAACAGCTATGGTCATTGTAAATATTCGCCGGATTAACGCTATTACCTTTACTTTAGAATTTTATTTCCTGCCACTATTGAATGCACAAATCAGAACTAATCTAATCTTATTGCATTCAATGTATCATATTTTGCGTAAATTCACCTGCAAACTGTGAAACACATTTTGCCTAGCCACGTTTACCCCCACAAGTGTTGAAGAGCATATCAGCTATATTAAGTTCTGCATGGAATTTGGCGACGCACCTCGTTTCTGCACATGGGCATGTTCCAAGACTGATAAAACCTTGTGGGGTTAATCGTTTGAAGATGGGATGACTCGTTTGGTGATGCTCCCATGGGAGAGCCCTGCAATGGTGCGACGTCTGTCATGATGTCAAGGAAAAAAAGCACCTGTGGATGTTACATTCATTTCTTACATACAATATTGTATGCACAGTGCTATTCTAATTAGAATAATTAGAATAAATGTTATAACATCGACATGTGCAAGGCTGGTGGACGATACCAACTGGCCCCTTAACGAATAGCCCATAACTGCCTCCTTAAATTGCTTCTTCTCTTAGTGTCAAAAACGTGGCCATAAATGGGCATTGCGGAAGGTGCTTCCCTAGCAAATAGGGAAGCGGACAATATGCAACAACAATGTCGTTGCTGAGGTGCCAAGTCTGGCAGTCAATGCAGCTTCTACCCTGAAAACACAACTTGATTTAGGTCCCAGTCCCTCACCCATTTGCGCAGCACAGCCTCGCCAAGTGCTACCTGCACCTGCTCAATATGGGAGGAAAACGTGACCCCAATGCAACCATGCAGTACAGCTGCCAGTTCCACCAAGTGTGGCAAGTGCAGACAGCAGCCATCGCTGCCATCGACGTGGACATCGCGGCCATCATTGTTGCATCAGGTCGCACCCACACAGTCTGTGAGGGTTTGCATCTCTGTCTCCAGAAAATTGTCCATTGTGTATCACCATCTCTGTTAGCACAAACCAATGGTCACTGCAGCAGCCGACCAGCCAATGATGCCAACTTCCAAGTGCCAAAGACCTGTAGTGCTCACCATACAGTACAGTGCTGATTACTGTCATCTGGGGCCCTCTGCGTGCCGCACCAAACAATGGACTGCATATTTGCTTGCTAAGCTTGCCCCAAGACTCGGTGACCAGCGAAATAAACCTGCCAATTGCCGACAATTCTGAAATGAGTGTAGGCACAGACGTCAAAGGAGGTTCTCACCTCTTTTTTGATATATGTCGATTTGAGCACATTCATTGATAAACTCTTGATGTCCACTGTCCTCTGCAGCCTCCAATTGTTTGTTGGTCGCAAAGTGTGCTATATTTTGCATCTCCTAGTCATCCTCATAATGTTGTTTAATTCAATTTTGTACAAATTTCGCTTGAAGATTTTCAGCATTTTAGTCTTTGACTGCAGGGCATGACGACGATTCTCAATCACTTGTTTTGCATACTGTGAAGGTGATCAGAGTGCAGGAAAAGATAGTGCATGAAGAATACACAGGGCAACCCCAGGGTGGAAGCAACTTTGCCTTGTTGGTCCTCAAGGACAAGATGAAGAAACACACCCCAATACATCGCACCACGTCCATTCAGGGCTGCACAAGTGCCAATCTCAGCACTGTCGGATGGTTTGCCAATCCAATTGATGACTCTCCCTCCCCGTTCTTGTATGTAGCCTGGAGCTTAAGCCACATAGCACCAGACAAGTGCGAGGAAACACTTGACAAAATGAAGAACCCCCTTCCAAAGGACGCCATCTGTGCCATCACTCCACCATCGTCGAACCGTGCCTGTAAGCTGGTGTTGATACCACAATGTGTTTCATGCATTCATTCAGCCATTTCATCCGTGAATTGTTCGTGGTGATGTTGCCATGAATGCAGTTGAGAATACGTGCTAGTATCTGGGTAGGTGAAGGTGCGCACTGTGCAGTGCACATTGTGCACTGTCCAACAGATGTGATGAGGCCGACATTGGTCAGTGCATGGGCTTGGTGAAAGGACTTCCACTTGCTTTTCGCAAAGCAGAGGAACACTTCTGCCCTTTTGTCAGCATGATTCCATCGATCTTTCAAACAAGTGTGTCTCTCAGCTGTCTTGTACAATGGAGGGTAAGCGCAGACGTTCTTTGCGTACACTCTGTGTCTACTTTATGTGTGAGTATCCGTACGTGCAACGCTTGTTGCAAGACAGAATGATGAGGCTGCAATCCCGCTTTCCATGCCTTTGCCCATATGGAGTTCAGCATCAGCCCTGAGACAGAACATTGCAAAGATGCAGCGAGGAGTAGGTGGCGAAATGTTGTGCGTCCAGATGTGCAATCACCTAGCAGACAGTGTCCAACAACCCTAAAGAATAGGAGGGGCGAGATATAACAACTGGCAAATTGACAAGCCAACTATTAGTCAATCCTGAGTCTAAGACGGAGGCGGAACGAAACACTGCCCATGATCTCTGCAACAGCGTGAGCAAGAGGAAGCCCATGCCAAAAGCCATGTGTGCTGGTGTCAAGGAACCCTTCCTTTTAACTGTCACTTCCTATCCAGCGACGAGGCTGAAAGATCGTGGTACATGTGCTGACTACTCAGCCTGCTGGGCATTCCCATGCATTGCCCCTTGGCAAATCCAAGATTTTCCCCAAACCTACCAAACAGGGTAATAATGGGATGTGGACAGTTCGGCTCAGTGGAGCCCATTTACCCAAAGTATCCCACTCGAATCGCCTGTCCGAGCAGCTAGTGTACAGCTTCCTGCAGTGCCTCCTGCAGCTGGGTATGCCTTGGCCTCGGGCATGTTTTCAAGTGAATCATTTTTATTTCAATGATTACCTAATTTCTGGAATATTTGTTGTCTTGTCTGGGAATTTTGGCCTCTTGTATGCTGCGAATGACAATCTGATTTGCATCACAGGGGACGAAGGGGCACCTCTTCTGTGCTACGACCACAACGGTGACCCAAGCCTCGTGGGCTTGGGAACGTTCGATGGTGCCCTCCCTGGAAAGAAAACCTACTCGCCCTATGTCTACACCCACATCAGCGAAATGAAAGGTTGGATCGACAAGAACATCAAGACTTTTGTTGACAAAACGGAGCTGTGAGAAAACGGAGGAGAGTGGTGCACTTCTGGTGCAGAAGATTTCAGAATGTTGCGCATGAAGATGAGGTGGATTGCTTTGATCAGCTTTGGATTGTTTGGATATTGGGCAAAGAGCAGCATGGCACCCAGCAATTTGTTGAAATTCAGTCATCAATTGGATTAACGCAACGAGTACGCAGGAAGGGCGCAGGTTGTTCAGTTGGCACAGTTCGGTCTCTTTCGTTCGAAACACTGATAGCTGATAGGCTCCTGACTGTTTCCTTATCCACGTGCTGTTTTGAGTTTTGCTCACTGTGCCATTGCAGTACGTGATGACAGCAAAAGTTATCAACAACAATACTGCAAAAATAATGGCAGCAATGCTGTCCTGTTGGGACTGTGGCAGCACGCCTGTGGCCTTTGCACCCATCAGCACAGCTGACACTGAGCCCTGCACTGGCTGCTGCAGATTGGCCCTCGCTGCCCTGTGCACCAAGATTCCTCGTGCCCCCCGCTGCTCTTGAACAACCCAGGGCATGTACAACCATGCTGCTCATGTCTTCCAACTGCCAAACTGATACCAATTCAAAGGGGCACCAGCCACTTCCACTACCAGGCACAGTTGATTGCTGACGCTCTGTTGTGCACATGCACTTCCATTGGTGTACAAGGAAATTTGCTATGTCACTGCGACAAATGGGATCTCAAGTATTGACAATTAGCTCAATCTTGATTCAATTTAACTGCGGCAACACTGCTGCTTGCAACCTGCACGTGAAGCAAACCAAGACATTCTGCACTTGCATACAAAGGCTCAGCGTGCCTGTTCTCCCCACCACACATTTCCTTTCACACAAGCGCTTTGTGCAGTGCCCTTGCAACCCCAATCCACACAACTGCATGCAGCCAAGTGCAACGTACTAATGTGCACGTGCAGTGCTGTGCCACGAAATACATGTACCACAGTGTTTCCTATGTGCTGCTGGCCTGCATCTGTATGGATGCAGTGCTTGAGGCGCTGCGATCTACATGTACATTGTACTTCCACTGAAATCCACTGTTATTGAATGGATCAGATACATGTTCCACCCAGCGTCCAAGGAACCCCTCCCTGGTGACGATGGCCTGGATGTAGAAGCCCATCAAGTCCAGATGATGGGCAGCTGTCCATTCTTCACTCACCTGCCAACAAGATGGACGAGCACAAACACTTGATTTGATATTTGTCCTTCCAATTCAGTACATCACCCTTGAGAGCAGCAAAATAGATTGTGGATTCCATGAAGAACCCATGGACGTTCACAGGCCAGTCCATTGTCAGATTAAAAGTTGAGTGAGAGGCAGTCAATTTCATATGGGCATGTTGACCTATTTTCAAGGTGGGGAGGAAGGCGTCATGGGGACTAAGGAAAAACAGCTGGTGGGCTTGAAAGAGCAAACAATCATGGTATTGATGGTTCCTGGGTGATTAGCCCACCAGCAGGATGCAGCAAGGCTGAGATGAAAACAGTGTCGAAGGGGTTAAATCCAAAAACTCCATCGGTTAGTCTCAACAAATGGTGATGTCAGGGGCGGGGGGCTAATAGTGAGCAATAGGTGGCAGCAGTCAGATAACACAGATAGGTCCATAACAGCTAGCAATGCGAACTTTGTTGAATTTCAGTGATGCCAAACAATTGTGCACTGATTATTCACGGAGCTGATGGCCACCCACATAACCTTTCGAATTGTTCTGATTGAGTTTTAGCAGATCTGCAGCCCTTCCTTTTGAACGATGCACATGCGTTGATTCTGTGTTTCAAGTGTTGATTGATCCTTCACACTTGAGATTGGGTTCTTTTCTATCTTGGGACCGACCTTCCACCCTTGGACACATCAAGGACAGGGATGCCTGTTATCAAAGTTCTGCCAATCCCACCCAAGTAAATTGCTTGCCAAGCTTGCAAAAATGGGTTTGGACCAGTGGCAATTGTCATGAGAAGGGAAATCCAGACCAATGAAACCATCGAGCCATACACAAGGGAAAAAGGGGCCAAATAACACTTTTGCAAACACACGTGAAACACATTTCATCAAAGTTCTGCACGCTAAGAACACAAACATAACACAAACCTGTAAACTTTGTACACATTTGAACACGTGTTATTTTGCCCTTTTTTTCCTAGTGATAGTCCTTGCCATCTTCTTCACTTTGGTAAGGTCGTTGGTGAATATCATGCAGTTGACTGTCCACAAAGATACAGCTCATCGGCGACTTCGCCCAGCAGACCACTGTCGGTGCTGTATGCCTCAACGCCACCCATCAGCATGCACTATCGGATCAGCACAAGCAATAAACATGTCGAAGCTAAATCTTGAGATACACTTGGAGCAAATCATAACCAAAGGATATAACCGAGGGGACAAGCACAACAAAGTGGATCAAGAGATAGGCACAAAACACAGTGAAACTTCGACATGTACCATTGCACACGTGATTCCAACATAATATGTCATTTTGAGAAGTGTCCACTCCATGAAAACATAAGAGGGCACAGCTGCGAAGGACATGTCCCTGGACATGGTCAGCGCACCGTCAACACAACACATTTCCAGGCGCTTCTACTCTGCACAGCCTCATTGCCAGTAGAACTTGCCAGCTCAATGCTGCAACTCAGCATACAGTTTTATATAGGAGCTTTGATCAGGAAGGTCCAGAAAACCTTTAACAGTGTATCATCACTGCTTTTCAACAGAATATGGCGTTTTCCAACAATCAGGCCATTGCCAACAATGGGCACGAATCTGTACTATTAAGACAGGGGCAGCATTTCAATGCTTGAAAGGATCCCCATATTCTGATGCATTCTTTAGAAAATGCACATTCCTGAGAATTGACCCAGAGCTCTATCAAATTTACCAACAGCAGTGGCTTGCAAATACCCTGCGTGCTGCTGCTCATAATCGAATTACAAGAGGAATTAGTGAGTGCGCTGCCCCCATCTTGTACCACAATTGCGCTGTTGCACTTTTGTGCGTCCGTCCTGTCTACACAACGACTTTCTATTATGTAGCTTGAGGCAGATTGTGCCGATTCCCTTTTCACCTTCTCCCTTTTCACCAGATAACTATTCAGCAAGTTGCATACGCCCCGCATATTCTCCAACGAAGTAGGGTGCTCAGTTTATTGTGTTGCCACAGTGAGATTATTCCACAATGTTGTCCCCTGGACCCAGCTGTCTCCACCTGAAATGCCCGATGTGTGCAAACAAGGAATCCAAAGCCACAAGGAAACTAGCCACAAGGAACGACAGGGGGATGCACTAACTGTGTGTTCCCCAGTTGGTCCACATCTCTGTCGCTCAACTTCTGGGGTGCTGCCTTGAACCAGGTGGCGATGCCAACTCCACAGTGCCATACTTGGATAGTACAAGATGCATCCATTTCTTCATTGGGTTTTCCTTTGGGCTGAAGCAGGAGATAGGCATTGCACCACTTGTTTCTTCTTTCAGACCATGGCGCTAGATATTGAAAAGGGTGCTTCATCCTCTCTCCTTTGCTCTTGCCATTGCCACCTGATACAGAAGATGTCTTGCTGGATGCCAATGTGCAAGGGCTCCATTTAATTACCTCAAGGCAAATGCGGCACTTGCTCAATGCTGAACTCATGAGTAGGCTCCAAAAGCGACTGGTGAGCATTCCTGCAACCATATGTTGATTCAAAACTGGTGAATTATGCAGGCGCTTTCCTGGAGCACACCTTGGGAAAAAGGCAGCTGGCAGTGTCCAGCATAGTCCAGCTAGTGTGAAAGAGGTAACGGCACCTTTAAGGGTCTCAGGGTTGGCAAACTGGGTGGGAGAGTCCCACCCATCGTCTCCTGCGACTTCGATCCAGGTGCAGGAGGGACAGTCACACTAGGAGAGGAGGCAAGCCAAGGAAGAAAGAACAACACAAAACGTAAGTACAAGAAAGGTGGCAGAGCGTTATGTGAAACAAATGATATCTGATGTCAGCACTGACGAAGGCAGGCAGGATCGAGGGGTGGCAATCCCTGAACGGGAATTGTACTCTCGAGTCCATGGCAACGGTTTACAGCCGAGGCAAAAGGACAAGAGACATTCCGCCCTTTATACTCAGTCTGTTCATCAACATCTTTAATGCAATTCCTAGTGCTTCGTCATCTTTTCGTGCATTCAGTTATTAGTAACACTCAATCAGTTCTAGCCGTAGCAGCACCTTGAGCAACATGAGCAAAAGTGAAGACAAAATGAGAACCCAAAACAACAGACTAGGGTAATATCTGAAAGGAATGAAAGCCTTGCAGGTCGAGGTGGGACAGTGGGAGAAGGGAGCCTGTGAGGCAGAAGATTGCACCCAAACCCACATCAAAACGGAACTGTGCCGCAGATGCACAAAAACAACAGAATATGTACCCCATCTCGGATAACAGACTGTGTGGCAGGGGCGGGGCATCTGCAGCCAATGGATGCCCAAGAAGGTTGTATTGGGTTCGTCTCTGCAATTGATTTCATGATGCACTCCACGGACAGGTGATCTTGAGCAGTGCAAGCTGGACTCTTATCAAGCTGCCAAACGTTGACTTGTTGGCAATCTTTCCAAGCATTATGGGGCGCACCAGCTAGTTAGGCCAGGCTTGTCTCAAGGGCACTCTGGGAGCAGAGGCGATGAAACAGGAACCGCACAGAAATTCCGCACAGTTGCACTTTGAGTTAATTTCATTTTCATTTCGCCCATTTCGTCCCCGCGGCTCCGTTCCCCCCGCAGAGATAGCCACCCCGCACCCGACATTCTGCCTCCCTCGGGCACACTCCTTCGGGATAAGTTTTGCAGTGCCCCTGCACCTCGCAGGCGACGACGAACAAGCACGCATCCAAGATCCCATGCTCCCTTCCCGCCGGACGCCCTTATCAATCAATCAGTCAGTCCACGCTAAGCGAACGCTGCAGGCGGTGGCGCCGAATCCCGAGCCAACCAGCCAGTGTGCCCCGCTGATGGAATCGCGATTCATATTTCGGCCGATCGCCATTCTTCGCCTATCCCTTGACGGGGAGCGGGGGAGCGGGGGAGCAGGGAGGGGCCTTCGACATAAAGGTGGGGCCATGGCGGGTCGCTAAATTCCCTGAGTGCCTTCCAAGGATGGCGGCTAAAGTGGGACAAGGCAATGTGGGACTGGGAGGCGCGTGTGGTGATGGGATTTGGCGGTGCTAAAGTTGGCCATTTCCAGTCTATTATCAAGTGACAAATGACTTCATCAACTTCACTAAGAGCTGCCTGGAACAGACTACAGCGACCAGCTTGGGTTCAACCAAATTGCGTCTACGGAGACCAGAGGCATATACAGTTGTAGTAAATGAATCGCTAAGATTGGGATGACTACCCCAAGCAATGATGTTCTACAGCGAAAAGATCGGAGTGCTGGGCAAGGAGGCTATGAGAACGTCAACAATTACTAGGTTGGATATATGTAATATGTAGAAGCATGCTGGAATCATTCAAGAGGATTACAAGGAAGAATCAGTACAACCATGCGCCAAACCAGCTGCCAAGACCGTCCTGTTGAGCCGTCATGCAAAGCACCCACGTTTGGTGGAGGGTTGCCAAGTATGGTGCCAGCTTTATGCATAGCTGGAACTAATGACAACGTTACATCAGGCTCATGGCCTGTCCGACATCAGTACATGGTCCAAGAAACTACAAATAAGCTGGGGTTGGCATTGCGCGCCAACCCATTGCCAGCCGACCCCCAATCGCTATTTGCGTGCCCCTGTGCACCATGGCAGCCGGCCGATTCCGTCAAGTTGAGGCTTGGAAGTTCTTCATTGCCCAATGGATCATGATTGGCCATCTCTGCCTATGCCGCTGGGCGTTGAATGGCGTGCATGCACCCGTTGGGTTCTGGGCTTTCTTGATAACTGTAAAGGTACCTTTCAATGAGGAAGACACTGCCTAGATCCTGCGTGAGTGACGGAGGGACAGGGAGCGGGCAACGCTCCAGGAGCTGGCGAGGGACGCGCAACTGAGGAATGCGTCCACACAGGTGGATGGAACCCACGTGCTGGGGTTGGGCGAATACTCGCTATAGAATGAGGCGTACGACCCTAACGCGATTCATTGCGAATGGGAGCTGGAGGTGAAGGTCCATGAGACGGAACCGTACAATGGCATGGGGGTCTCCGCCTTCCAGCTGCGTTTCCGGGACATGCTGGAGCGGGAAGGAGCTCGGATATTGGAATGGAAAGGATGCCTCTTCAATTTCGAGCGCCAGGAGACCAAGGTACGTTTGGAGATTGCGATACCATTCACTGACCGACGGGGATGGAGGCTCAAGAGTGGTGGCCTTGACAGGCATGCTTTCGCCCGTACTCTACCCTCC
>CAJHUC010002135.1:0-18744 GCA_905146915.1 Ostreobium quekettii
GCCATCCGTGCCACGTCAGCAAGAGAGAGAGCGGGGTCCGCTAAATTAACGGATATTTAACGGACGGCACCCTCGTCCGTTATTAACGGATCCGGGTGGCCACCTCTAACGCCGAGGAGGCGTGTCGTGTAGCGCTCTGTGGTGTTGTTTCCCTCGCAGCCCTCGCAGCGCTGTGCATACTCTGACGGGTTTGGGCGCACAGCTGTGTGCGTGTCGACTGCCGGTTCGCAACGCGCGACTTGCTTCGAGGACGGTGAGGGAGGCACGCAGCACTGAGGAAGTGCTGAGAAGTGTTTTGCCGTGAAGGCGAACACAAAAAGGCGGTGAAGGACATAGTTGTAGGCAGTGCTGTGAAAGCACTGCTGTATTCATGCGACTGCAGCTGTCCTACCGTGTTGTGAGTGGGGTACTGGACTCATAGGTATCGAAAACACCACTCAAAGGAACCCAGTGAGACCCCCAGGTCATTTTCGATGATTATGGTGGGCCTTCGCGATCACAACCATAATGAGCATTGATGAATGCCTATATTTGTTGCTATGCTTGCGTTCATAATTGTATTGCCATCGCCATCAAACTGATTTATCAATGTGATAGTGATACGGTTAAGACAAAGGACAAAGGCTTGTTACATATGCAGCATGATTACATAGCCATGCTGTATATGTGACAAGCCTTCGTCCTATCCGTTGGCCTGGAAGAATGTGCTAGTGTCATTGTTGGTAAAGCTTTGAAGCAAGATCCCATTTGTTCAAAGGGGAGGTCGTTTCGATTTCTGCACTGTTTGGCGTGTTGGAGATGCACATGGAAACCGAAACGAAGAGCATGCGTGGAACTATCCCCGCCGCTGCTTTGGGAAGCCAGGAAAGCACTTTGCTCCTTTTGTCACGAAGATGTTCAAACGACTGGGGCGTTCCACATTTCATGACGGAAAGCTCACTGAAGAAAAGGCGCCACTGCGTACCTCAACATCCATATTTTTTGTCACGGCCTGCAACCACATCACATCAGAAAAATATGCCACTCGGTAGCTGCCTTCATATCATGTTATATTATGAAACCTTGGGAGAAATACACACCTAAGAAAATGCAAATACAAATAAAGTTAAGACAAATACAATGCTAGATGGAATATGCTACAAATACTATAAAAATTTTGTATGACCTCCATACAACTTCTAGCACTAGGCAAGACGTGTTGTGGTCAATGCAGCAATTACATTAAAATTGAAGTATTTGGGAAATCCGGCAAACTTCCCCATTTTTTCATCAAATGGGAAACCGGCACAACAACGTAAGTAAAAAGTACAATTTGGAAATTTGGCGGCCAGAAATCCATTTTGCAATTTTGGATGGTGTTGCTTATCATGCTCAAAATGGAAAATCGGCACAACAACTTCACTTGATGATGGAAAATTGGCAAGAATGCCAATTTTCCATTTTTAAACATTTTTACTAAAAGCTATCTATCAATTTGCATGTAAGTGAGTTCTGCCAGCAAATCTGGCCATGTGAGACGATTCCCAGTTGAAGCAATAGGAAAACAGGCATGCCCATATCAGTGGCAGCCGCCATCGCTGGCTGAAATATTGTGTGATGTGCAGTGTTGCATTGCTGCATTGCTGCTGTTGTATTTGTAAGATACTGCTAGATTGGTGACCTGCAAATTGTCGACAATCATCACACAGAAGTGCAAACATGACACCAAGGTGGATCTGTTCACAGCACCACCACGCACGACACACAAACGCATTGAGAGTTTTCTACACGACGGGTTCTTTCCAATGTCCTGCCATGTTTTTTTGGACTGGTTGATGGATGACCATTGGCCTTGGGGTCTCCCAGAGCCTTGGATGCTCGGAAAGCGAATGCCATCGCCTCGGAGGCCGCCGCCCGCGAGGCACGCCACAGTGCCGCCATCGCTGCCGCAGCCGTGGAGGCCAACGCCCTGGCGCTGAAGGAGCTGAAGCAGAAGCTGCGCGAGCTGGAGGTCGCGCACGAAGACAAGTTGGAGTGCGTAAGGGCGCAGGGGCGGAGGGAGCTGCAGGCGTGCCAGGCAGAGATGCGGAAGGAGCTGGCGACTGCCCAGGTGAGCATGGACAAGCGGCCCTTCGGGCGGACAGTCTGCGGATGCGAAATGGGGTCGCAATTCTACACATGTGTGAATGTTGCACAGCGGATGTGCTTTTGTCATTTGGGCCCTCCCAGCGACCCCTTGTTTCCGCACGACACCATACTCATCCGCAATTGGCACTTGGCCGTTGCTTGATAATTCTATGGAACGGATGTTGTGGCCAGTGGAACAGCCCAGCAGTGTGCTGTGAGCCCAGCAGTGTGCTGTGCTCCCAGTGCGGGTAAGTTGCACACATTTGCATTAATTACATAGATAGGGCGTAAAGTTCGCATTCGTGCGGTGAGCACCGCCCTTCCCCTCGAAGTCGACGGCGGGCGGCGCATGTAGGGGCCAACAGGGCTGGGCCCCACGGCACACGGGAGTGCGTCGGTGAAGCTGAGTTCATGCATACCTGCTGCGGTCACTCGCGTCTCAACATGGCTTGCACTGTAGCTGTAGCCCCGGGAAGATGATAGCCTCAACGACGTGCCGACTGATGCCATATCTTGTGCGTTTTGTCCAGTCTGCACTCGAAATTCTGAGAGCCAAGCAAGTTAGAGTCCGGCAGTGGGTTGGCACTGTGGAGACCCTGGAGACCTTGCCTTTGGGCGACACCGGCGATTACCCTGTCGGCGGCTTTCCAGATACACTGTCGGAGGTGTGGTCATCACAGGGACGCGCTGTGGCCCAAGGCCCTGGTGCCTGCGGATTGTTGTAAACAGGCAGGGTCGCGAATTTGGCTTCCGTCGGCTGGCCTGCACGAGGCTCGCCCATGTGTTTCCCCTTGAATTCATTTCGGTGTCTCCCCACGAGTTCACTACCAACCCACGAGTGTTATATGTAAGCTGTGTGTTGCCAGGTGACAAGGGATGTGCGTGTATCCTTCTGACAATAGTCTCTTCCAAGCATGCCCAGGCTCAGCAGGTTGGTGCCGCCCGTGGCCGCAGGTCTCTTGCCGCGGTGTTAGACAGCGGTGCATGCATAAGCTGGGTGTCTGCACATCAACATCCATTCCTTGCAGCTTGGAGCGGCCCTGCTCGAAGAACGCCCACGGCAATCGCTGGCATGTCATACCAAGTTCTCCGCGCTCGCACCCCGTTGCATGTCATGTACTGCGTGTTGCATACCAAGACGCGAAGACGGGTGCGAGGCGTGTAGTGAAGGCCTTGGCAAGAAGGTCTACACTTCTCGCACATGGCGTCGGTGATGAGTGCAGTCGTGCGCCAAAACGCCGTCATTGCGGGTGGTAGCGACCCAGGAGCAATAGCACGCCGGCGCTGATGCGCATGCCACATCAACGACCCGCCAACGATCAGCGTGTCACATCAACGACCAGCAGACGATGAGCTCAAAAGTGTCACCCCAAATGGGACGTTGTGCGAAACTATTGCGAGCCCGGCGGCGATCCCCTTCCCGCGCACAAGGCTTCCGCTCCTCGTCCAGCACCCCCCCATCGGCAGTTGTCCTCCGACTCGGCTCCTCGTGGTGCTTGAAACGCGGGAGTCTTGCTCGCAACGGGGGTGTCCGTTTGCTCAGCGCGCCTATGTGCGAGCGTGTTCACATTTCCATGGACGGGGTGGGTGCGCCAAATGGCCAACACATCGGCCTGTTGACCGGCGATCGTCGGGGGGCGCAGTCGACCCCGCCTCACTCCCGCCGGACCGCCTCGGCACTGGTGACGCCCAGAAGACTCATCGATCGTCATGCCAGGGGTGCATTGCAGGTGTGGCGGCGATGCCGGCAGTCTTGCACGGTGTGTGTTGGGGGTGATGAATCGCAACCAGGTCACACCGGCGTCGCGCCGCGCACCCACTAGTGCACGGGCAGCAACGCCCCCCGCCCGACTGGTCCTGTAGTTTGGCGGCGGAGGGGGCAGAACATTGGCCCAGTACCTTCGCGGGGGTCGATGACTGAGGGAACATGCGTGCCGCCCGGCGGTGTCGCTACCTCGTATGCCAGTACGATGGGCGCTCATATCTGGACGGCTTGGGGCTGTGGCGTTGAGACGACCACTTCTTTGAATGGCCCGGTAGCCGCGGCGCTGGGCGCTGCGCGGGGGGAACAGGTGGGCCCTTCGGTGCCCGGTGCGGTGGGGACGGCCGGGGCCCGTCCCGGATGACTGAACCCTCTGGCACTTGAAGGTGAGCCAGCGAATTCGCCAGCGCTGTAAAAGGAACGATGAGCTCGCAAAACACACGGGAGAATGCCGTTTGCGCTGTTGAACACGGTCAGTCCCATCCTGGGCGCTGCTTCAAGCCTTGGCGTAAGGGGGGTGCGTTTTCTGGAGGCCCAAAGCTGTGCGCGTTTGCCGATCGACGGGGCATCGCACTGGGGGGGTTGCCACACGTGCACGGTACATGCGCACCGTACACGCGCGTCGGAGGGATGCCCGGCGGGCACATCGTTAGCCGTGGGCCGCGATGACTCGGGGGAAGGAAACGGACGGGTGCGCCGGGGCGGTTGTCCGGCGCGTCCACTGCGCTCGGGGAGTGCCGCGGCGCCCTGGCGCAGCAGCTTCCTGCGCGCTGCGATTAGCATGGGTGGCACGCTTGGGTACCAAGCGGGGCCTCGTAGTCTCGGGATCGGCCCGTGACGCGATCCGGCCCCCCCCTGTGGCGATTTTGATCCTCTTGGCGCATTGAAAAGAAGCTGCGGTGGCGCGGAACGAGGGAAACGCGGTGCGGCCGAGCCCAACTCGGTGTCGGTTGGTACCTTGGTACTTCGGCCGCGCGGGCGGCCGACCTGCAGGGCGGGGGCCTTACATCGTTGCCTGGCCCACCTCCGCGCAGTAGATCTGCCGGCGGTTTCCGGGCCGTTGGCGCACCGATTGCTGGGCGGTTGGGCAATGACGTGCATCGGGACGGCTGGATCGGCGGGCGTGGCGACCGGCGCCGCAGGGGATGGTGTCGGAAAGGGGATTTGGGACCTTTCTCGGATGGCAATCCAGTGCGCGGCTCCTGCGGACCGTTCCGGCACCGGCGCGTAACTGATGGCGCGCCGTGGGTTCAGGCTGCCGCGCGCCTTGGACGGTTGCGTCTGCCCGAGGATGGGACGGCCGCAGTTGCAAATGACTCCCTCAAAACATGACGACCCGTTCCCAAATGCGACTACAAGACCGAATCTCCATTGGCGGTCCAGTGGTTCGTTGTGCCTCGTGCCAGGGACGGATGTCCATGTGTCGCTGTCGACATGCGCGTCTGTCGTGACCCCCTTGGTCCTCCACCAAGGCGAGCCCGCTGCCCCCACAAGTCCACAGCCGTTTCGACTGTGGGAGGTGAAGGAAATGGCCGCGCTTGTTGGTCCATTTCCATGCATTCTTGAGGCGGGGCTGTGCGGCAGTGTGGGCCCCATTTGCACTGCTTGGAACCCCAAATCCCTGAAGAAGGAAGTTTGCGATTGCCATAGGCGCTCTAGGAACCCGCCTCACGAGTGCCAAAACGAGGAGCGAATATTCTCCCGCCCACGGCTTGTTGCCTAAGCATTTGTGAAACCCCTTTGATGCCAGCCATCTCCGCAGTTCCACTCACTTGTATTGGTCGTTGCTTCTCAGTTTTCCAGGCACTCTTTGGGGCTTTGCCTTTTTCCAGCAGTGCCCAACAGCATGTTTCTTTTGGGAACTTCATTGGCTGTCGTCCCTTTTCAGTCTCCCAGAAGAAATGCTCAAGGTGTAACAAAATTGCTCAGAGTACATTCAGACCCAGGAGCAATCAAGGTTGCTTTGGTCTTTGTGCAAAGGCAGATTGTTGCAGCTCACACATGCCACTAACTGCCTTGTGGATCCTCCAGAAAAGGCTATGGGCAGAGTCCGCTCCAGCAGCTGGAGCCTGGCAGCATATGCTACACGCTGCTTGTCCTTCTTGCTGGCGGTCATCGTCCCCATCTCCTGCCTGGAAACTGAAAACCAGTTTGGCTTCGTCTCCATCAATAATCACATCAACACAACAGTCGTGGCCGACTGCGAGGCGCTCCAGGAAGCCCTGCGGTCCGAGGTGGAGGACAACCTCATCGTGGTGATCGCCTACATTCGGTGCGACCCCACCGTGTGGGACCAGTCTGTCGTGGTGTATGGTAACAAGACGGTGACGGGCCCTGGCCATGGCGTCATCGTCGGGGCCGTGGACTGGGGGAGTGGCGACGGCGTGGTGGTTGTGGGCAACGGCTCCTCGCTCACCTTCCAGGACATAATCATCCTACAAGATTATCTCGGGGCCAATGCCCTGCTGAACTTGCAGTTCCTGAGCGCCGGCACTGAGTCCAACGCCTTTCTGAAGGGAGTGGCTGTGGGGGTTGGGGTGTGCCCCCAGCCGGTGGGCATATACGACAAAGACCTGCGCGACCTGGAGCGGCCTGGCCACATCCCCGGAGAGCAGGAGGCCGCCAGGCTGGATGTGACCGGCCTCTTTGTCAGGGACGTGGCTTTCTCACCCTATGGCGACTCCACTTGGCAGCAGTGCAACGTGATATGGCGCTGCGGGGTGATGTCCGCCCTGGAGCCCAAATTCTTGAAAGATTTCAACGACGAGCTGGTGAGTCCAGTGTGTGGGGACCCATTAGCGGATGGCGTTTCGCCGCTGGGCGTGGGTCTGCGGCGGAGGAGAGTGGAAAAGGTGGAGTCCGAGGAGGACAAGGCAGCCATAGGGATCTCTCTTTCAGTGCTGGGGCTTTTCCTGGTAATTGTCGTCGTTGGGGCCCTCATGCTCTTCCGACACAGGGGCAAGAAGAGAAGGCGCAAAGCTGACGAGATTCAGCGAAAGATCAAAGGGCCACAGCACAATTGCCTGCAGCCCATGGACGGGCCGGGGGACGTGCTGGCCCCAAGGGAACTGTGCAGCCCCCACCTCGGGTCCACGTCAACCGGAAACTTCCCGAACGTCTTCAAGATGGATCTCGCAGACGTGGAGTTGGGCAAGCGGCTGAAGAGGGGGAAGTCCGGTTCCGTCTACAAGTGTTCCTATCAGGGGGTGCCGGTGGCCGTGAAGGTTGTGGATCACCGCGGCGAGGGCCTGCAGGAGGACACCGGGGAGCCCCTGGAGGCGGAGCTGTGCAAACAGATGCTGCACGGCAACGTCGTGGCGACGTATTTGTACAAGACTGTACGATTTGACAGCCTGTTCTCCAGCACTCACACCACGTGGAACAGGGGCTCGGCGAGCATCATGGAGACCCGGAGTGGGCAGCTGACGGAGTCGGGCAGCAACGTGGAGGGCTGTCTGAGCGTGAACATGGACCCCAAGGGGTACAGGACCTTCATTGTCATGGAGTACTGCAATGGCGGGTCGCTGCTGAAGGGCATAAATTCGGGGGTGAGCAGCCAGCTTTCTTTCGGCGTCGTTCCTCTGTTTCCCTGGATGGGACTCGAAAGTCACGCGACCGGTGATTTTTCCGTGCTGTTGCAAAATGTCGACAATTGCGACCATCTCTTGGGTTGGTTTCGCCTTTGAAGGATGCAGCCATTCGCAGCTTGCTCTCCATCCCCGCTCTTGCCCTCGCGCGCAATCACCCCATCATTGCTCGAGCTTTGCTGACTTTGCCAGCTGCTTCCCGTCAGGCATTCTTCACGCAGGAGACGGGCCCCTTGGCTATGCGCGCCCTCCTCACGGCCCTGGACATCGCCCGCGGTGTGGGCTTCCTGCACGACATGTGCATCGTCCACGGCGACCTGCGTCCCGAGTCCTGCCTGGTCAAGTCCGAGGCGTCCAACAAGAAGGGCTTCGTGTGCAAGGTGGGCGACTTCAAGCTGAGCCGCTACGTGGCCGACGCCCTGCCCCTTAAGGCCACCGCCGTGGGCTGCACGGCGTACGCCGCCCCGGAGCTGCTGAGGAGCGGCACGCTCACCAAGGCCGCCGACGTGTACGCCATGGGCATGATCCTGTGGCGCCTGCTGTCCGACATCCCCGCCTACAAGAGCATGAAGGAGGAGGAGGTCGTGGAGTTCGTGCTGCGCGGACAGAGGCCGGAAATACCGGCGCACTTTTCAAAGGGGTACCGGGAGCTCGTGGAGGCCTGCTGGCACCAGGACAGGGCCAGGCGGCCGGAGTTCCACCAAATCGTGGATAGGCTCCAGGCGCTGGTGTCGGCCGCGGCGGCCACATCCGGGGAGAGCTCCGCCCGGCCGGACGGCCCCGGCTCGCCCGGCGCCGTGGTGACCCAGCAGACCTGGGAGCTGCTGACGGAGTCGCTGTCCGGGAACCGCATCTACACCCCGGTGTTCCCGTCCGGCGACGGGTCGACTTCGTCCAAAAACCCGGACCCAGATGGGCAGCCCGCCAAGGTTGAGGGGGGCGTGAAGGACAGCGCGCCCCATGGGGGGGAGGTTGTGGATCTCGCGCCCAAGAGGAGGGGCGAGGTTGCTGCCGGGGAGGCATCGGAAGCGGGGGGCTCCAAGGAACGGGAGCAGGAACCGAGCCAGTCTGACTCCACCGCATCGGACAGCAGCGCATCCCCGCGCAGGCGCGTGTGCGACTCCGTGGCCGACATGCCGGGCAGCCGCGCGACGCACTTCCAGGAGGTCGACGAGGCCGTGGGCGAGTCGGAGAGGCCGTCGGACTCCGACCGGGGCAGCTCTTACGGGCGCAGCTTCCTGTCGAGCTTCCTGGCGGGCCGTGGCGGCTACAGCTCCCCCAGGGGGCGGTCCTCTCCGCCCAGGCACGCCGGCGTCAGTCGATTCGAGCATCGCGCTCCCCGGCGTGATAACGACCGGGGCCCCGGTCCCGCGAGCCCGTCCCGGCCGACCACCCGGGGGAGGTTCCAAGTGTCGATCGCCACCGCCACCAGCGCGCAGCACGCGGACCGGATGGGCCGGGCGGCGTGCAGCGGGGAGAGCGGGGTGGAGGGGGAGGGGGAGGTGCATGGGCTGCAGCAGTGCGCGCCGCCGGAGAGCGGGTCGGAGGAGGAGGGGGGGGAGGGGGAGCGGAGAGGCAGCGGGGAGAGCCAGCGGACGAGCAGCGGTGCGCTGCCGGCGCACCTGCCCGTGCCGCCCGAGACCTTCGGCGTGTCAAGCAAGGGTGGGTCCGACGGGCGTGGGCGTTTCGGGTTCGAGGGATGCGTTCACGTGAACTTGGATGCGTCCCTTGCACATTCATATGCGCATGCATGCGTTCATGCGCGCATGCGTACATGGAAATAATACTACTGCCTGCACCAAATCGGTGACTGCTTGCACCAAGTCACGTGCACACTTTGTCCTAACCTCAATTTTGGGGTTAGGTTTAGTTTCCGGGTGAGTTTTAGGGTCAGGGTTAGGGTTAGTTTAGGTTTAGGTTTAGATTTAGGTTTAGGTTTTAGGGTTTAGTTTTTAGGGTTTAGGTTTTAGGTTAGGTTAGTTTGGACGGAGTTGGACGTGATGTGCACGTGACTTGGTGCAAGCAGTCACCGATTTGGTGCAGCCAGTAATTTTATGCCGCATACATGCAGAGTTGAGTAAGAGTTGTCAAAGGAACGCTGTGTACACATCTCCCTGTGTACATGCAAGCATGCGTTAAGCCGGTTCCAACGCGAAATCGCGAGGCGCTGCGCCTACGTATCCAGTTCAACGCGATTTTTTGGCGAACGCAAATGAAAGAGCGCGCAGTGTCAGGGTAGACCGTCTGTCGCCAAATCGGTGTCCACTTCAATCCGCCCGGCAAACGAGAGTAGAAAACAAACGAAACTTGCATCGAAGTATCGGCATGCAAAGACAGAACTGAGAGAAATCATGCGTACATGTGAAGTAAACATATTCATGTAAGCGCTGAGTGTACTTACAAGAAAGGCTCTCCGACTGCATGGCGTTCCTGTGGGAGAAAAGCCAACCCTGGTAGCAACAAGCCAGCCTTCACTGTGAGAATACTGCTGGGATTGCTTTGTGTGCAGATTTAAAGCGCTGGGATAGTAAATTTGCCAAGAAGGCTGATAAGGCAGCCTGGCAGTTTGCCACAGCGTTGAGTCAGTCCCCCAAGTGATACGCTCCGGTCAAGAACTCAAATAAGAGCGGCATGGGCACGTTCTCGTGGGCGTGTATTGTGCACATGCTTTTGCAGCTTGAGACCATATGGCTTGTTGGGGAACTGTAGCCTGCCCCCTGGCCTCTTTTTGTTCCTTGCTTTGCAGAGCACGTTGGCTGCTATCTGTCTTCCAGATTTCCAGAGCTGAAAAAGCTGGTGCTGGTGCAAGAGAGCTATTGCCTCTCCCACGGATAATGGGCACCACCAGTTTCCTTGAGAGAACGCCCAAGTGCGCAAGCGAAGCTTGCTCTGTGCAGTCGCCACCGCTCCATCTCCTTGCACTGTATGGAAAGAGACCCACAAGTTCTCGTTCACGCGAGGGTTCCCATTGCATGACAGCCTACCGCTTTTCTGAAGCGCACCTTAACGGTTTGGTTGCAGAGGTGGCTGCCCCCGGCATTCTTCTGGAGGTGGAGGAGCCCATGTCCGTCTCGGCAGATGGCTGGGTGCCGTCCCGTATACCCCGCAATCCTCGGCGAGCCCCTTCGCCCTTGTGACAGATCATCTTCTTTGGGAAAGGGGGGTGCGGGGACTGTGACTCTTCAAAGCACGCTCGAACTTTTTGCGACGGGGAACGGAGGGGAACTCGTGCTAAGTCTCATCAGCGTTGGCAAGCGCTGATCGATGCCGCCTGGCTTCCGTGGGCGCCGTTTTCGATGAACAAAGCTTTGCTTGTGCAATGGCCCTCGGAGGGGAGCGGCCCCTTTGGGCGCCGGGCAATGGCACACAATATTATGAGATATAAGCCTGTACAGTGTCACGTTGTAGAACAAGCGCGCAACACGCTCGTGTGTGGCAATACACGTTGTCGGCTGCCAGAATCGCGGCTTCCGGGTCCATTGTAAGCTATCCATTTGTGGTCTCAAGAGCTCCTCGACTGCGCCTGCGTTGGCCAGTCCTCAAGGGCGGTGCTCCGATGCCCGCGCGACGCCGGTCACCTTGTGCTTCCACATTTTGCGTTCCAGGATGGTGCGCGGTCGACGCAAGGCATTTCAGCGGCGGCCCGTATTCGCGGAGGCGCACTGTTGGTCACAAATAGCCCGTTGCACAGTGTCCAATCGATGCATTTGGCGAATACATGTGGCATCCCTCTGGCCTGCGCCGTGTACAGTGCCTGTCCAATGGAGGACAGCGTTGCGCAGGGCCCCACATCGCGCTGGCAAGAAACGCTGGCATTTCATGCAGTTGCTGACCATGTACACAGCTGCATGAATGTGGCAGGCAGCGATTAGAGCTGGAACCCTCTGACAAGCCGCTGCCCGTCAATGATCAGTAGGGGTCTATGGTTTATGGCAATTAATCTACCACAGCTGTATGGTACATGTATTGCAGATTTCGTTGGGAAGTGGTGGACCTACCGAAAACAAGTCATCGTGGTATTGCAGGGGATCAAGATTGGCGCGCAGTATTGGCGTCGTACAGTATGAGGCCCAAGCAGCGACTGGTCCAAGCGCGATGGTACGACGCCTACCATGCTGCCTAAAATCTTGCCAGACTGGATGAGAACCAATTAGGGTCGCTTTAATCCTCCATGCTATCCAACAGGGCGGACGACACTGCTGGCCCCGGTTGTCAGTAAGCAAGGTCCGGGCTCCGGCAGGTTTCTGAAACAATCGTGTGAAGTACTAAAAACGTGGAGAGCTGTCAAAACAGTACACTGCAATTTTCTACAACGCAGTACACGCTTCAGTCATGTTCCATGCCATGAATACTCCTTTGTGTTGAAACAGCAAAGTGAAGACATTGCGCCTGAAGTAGACCAATGCTGCTCTGAAGGCGGCAGCAGTGATGACGGCAATGGGAGTGGGGTTTTCTCTCAATACCACAATCACTGCTTCCACTTGCCTATTGCACGCAGCCTCCTTCTTAGCCTGATATCGCCCATTGGCTTGGAATCGGTTGCGGTTTTGCCATGGACAGATCACGAGCGCTCCAAATGCGTGCACAACAACTTGCCCACCATGGTTACATGGCCCAACTTCACTTCGGCATGCAGCGTGACCAAGAAGCTCGTGATCCAGGTCGTATTCAGTGTAAATGCAGCGTGCAATGCAAAATGTGCATCTCCACGACAGATTCTTCTGCTACTTTCACCTGCACCGGCGCAATATCCCTTGGTGAACGATAAAACCGCATTTTCAGCGGTTTCGGGTCTAGGGTTTTCAGCAGTAATTGCTGTTGCAACATATTTGAACAGAGTGACCATCAACTCCCCCCCCCCCCCCCCCCCCCCCCCCCCCCCCCCCCCCCCCCCCCCCCCATGTTCCCCACACGACAATACATTACACTCACACAGTTTGGTGTCCATCACCTCACTATTACAAGACCCGATTGGCGACCCACTTGAACGTGCCCTCGCTTCGCTTAGTACTCCATGCCACCCTGATGGTGGCTCAACCCTGAGTCAGCTCCCCCTTTCTTGTACTCAACTCCCTCTCCTTCCCACAGCGAACCGATGGGTGGGGGATCGCCACTTCCCGCCTTGCCCGCGCGGCTGGCCGCGGCCGCCTTGGTCGCAAGCTTGACCTCTTGCGCGTTAGGGGCTCCTTGCGGAAGGCTCCAAGGGTCCCGTCGATGATCTCGGTGGTGAAACCGCCTTCGGTCTCGCTGAGGCGGATCTGAGCTTGCAGCGCCCGCCAGGATCCCTCGAGTCCGGTGCCGCGATGCTTGGCGTGCACTTGGTGAAGGCGGAGCTGATCGACCTGGCGCTCGGTAATGGCCACCGAGGCGTAGACGTACGGGAGGAGGAGGTCGCGGATCGAAGGAGGGAGGCTCGGGTGGGCGACGAGGTCCACGAAAGCCGCCGTGTAGTCGAACTGCCACGCGACCCAAGGAGCCCAGCTCGCGTACTCCTGGAAGTAGCCGGAGATGGGTCCCAAAGCGGCGGCAACGGTCTGGCCTTGGCCCGTCTCCCGTACGTCGAACCAGGCCGGGAAGGACGTGAAGTCAGGCCTGGCGACGCGGTTGTTAACTGACCGCGGGAGTAAGCGGGGGTCGGGGACCCACGTGAGCTCTATGGGTCGGTCAGGGAGGCGCTGGTTGAAACGAAGCGCCTGCGCCCTCAGCCACTGTTCGGCAGGGCTGGGGTTCATACAGAAAGGACTCGGCGCGAAGGCCGGAGGGTAGAACCACTCGGTGGTTCGAAGCGAAACAAGATAAGGGGGGTGCCAAGGGTCGCGCCTAAAATAGCCGCTCCCACTTGCCGCCAAACTCCCCGCCAAACCCAAGGGCCAGCTTGACCGGCCCCCTTGGCTGTGCATAAGGTACAAGGCTCACCCAACTGCCCTTGGATCCGCCGGGCAGAACTGACCCCAAGTATAGGGGCTGACAGAAACCGGCCTAGTGATGGCCCTGAAACTGGCCCAAGGGGCAGAACGGCCCAAACTGGCCGTTACGCGCCCACCCAACGTCGTCCTTGGCAGAAATTCATTAACAGGATAGTTAATTATATTTCCCGTCTGATGCGGACAAATTCTAAGGTGGCAAGAGCTTATCATGCAACTGTAAATGGCCACTGCACCAGCTCTTGCAGGGACGCAGCTTTTCAATTGTGACACGTGTCGGTGATTGCAGGCGTGCATCCAGCATTCCCTCCACATGTTACTTCCTTTCATTGCATTTCAGGTATGAATGAAAGTCCCCGGCACTCATCATGCAATTTACCACAGAGGAGTCCAGTACACAAGATGTGCAGGTCTGCCGGGGGAAGTTAAAACCGAAACTGCAGTGTAGTTTTCGTTGTTCATTTGGCGGCAGGCATGCGCTTGTCAACTTCATTTCACCTGTCACCTGTCACTCCTACAACGGCTTCGAAGCACCTGAGCGGACAGTTGTTCCACGCGCAGCACGTCCCATCCGGCAATGCTTTCCGCAGAAGCGCCCGGGTTTATGGACAATTTCTGTGGCGTCGGTGCGAACGCTGTAGTTCAACTCTTCAGCATTGGTTCTCTGATCGATTTCTGCCCAGTTGACGCATTGAAAGCCGTAGCCGAAAGAAATGCCCGGTTGATGCATCCCAAACTTTGGCACCTTTACGAAAAGCCCCCGTACGCGCTGGAATGGTCACAAGCACCTACCCTAGGGCGCCCTGTTTTATGTCCGTCCCTCGGTTCTCTGGGCCCCACGTGTTATCCCTCACGCACAAGCTGACGCCCCGTGGAACCTTGATGACCCCCGCCGAACATGGGATCTCAACCCTCAGATGCCGCAAGCAACGCCACAACGTTGGTTCCCTTGGAGTGGACCACGCACTTGCTGCACCTTTCCCAATGTGAGGGCTGTGGATTGTTGTCGCACTAGGAAACTGGATTGCATTAAGATCGCGCAGCGGACGGAGCTGCGGCTTCTTGCCGCACCAGATCTTCAAGCAGGTCCACAACCTTGAAGGCCATGCGTCGACAATGTGTGGGTGTTGGTGCCGGCTCCAGCGAGCCATGAGGGAAGACGGGTGATGTCGTAGACCTGTGTGCTCATCAGCAACCACCCCATCCTTTGTGGTAACCTGTTCTGTACAGGGTATGGACAGTTTCGCAGTGGACCCCGAATATATATGAATATACGTGGATGCATATGCAACGGCCACTTGCCCGCCTGACTGGAGTACAGTTCCAAAGCCCTGTCGGTGTGAGGCACCTCTGGCGGAACGGGCTACCGTAGTTGGGGCTGTTTGGCGCCGCTTTGGGTGCTGCACCGGTTGCATGCGGCCCATGCGGGGCGATCGCGAGCCATCCGACCAAAGGCTACTCACACAGAGGTGTCACCGCAGCAACACTTGCAGCTGGCTCGGGGAATCCTGACCATGTGGCCCCGGCGGATCAATGAAGGCCGGGCCCACAACATTACCCCTGACTCGAAAACCAGTCTTAGCTTTCCCCTTCCTCCCGCCCGCCCTGCAAGCGGAACTAATGTGCCGTCCGCTTCCCACACGGCATGTCGCCCCCCAATCCCAGCATCTACTCTCCTCAGCAGGGCCTCAATCGACCTTCACGGAGGCAAAGATGAAGTAGTTGAAGGCGAAGGAAGATATGAAGCCGACGGTGCCCATGGCCAGGTAAGTGCCCCACACCACGATGCCCATGTAGGACGTGTAGAGCGTGAAGGGCAGGAAGCCATCCAGGTTGTGCAGCATGGTGTACAGGAAGATCGCAGCGTACATCATCAGGTACAAGGCGATGCTGCCGCCACGGGTGAAGGAGCGCCACCTGGCAGCCGCTCAAGTTGCACAAGTGAGGGCACGGAAAGACAGAACACCGCTGCAGCCAAAGCGGGTGCAAGATCGAAGAACTGTGCCAGTGTGCCAACTCAGTCACTGTGCCAAGTGCTGAGTCTCCACAAGGTGCCAATTTCAGAGTTTACAAAGCACTGAAGATTGACCTAACGACTTGGCACTTCTGCCAGTATAGCTAGAAGGAGAACAAGCACAAAAACCAGCTTTTGCGCTGTAGCACAACATTACAAAAATGGAAGTACCAAAGGACGCTAAGCAAAGTCCCAAAAGTAATAACGAAACTAGACGACTGAATGCACTTCCATACAAGAGACTGAGATGGTGGTGCAGAGAGTGTGCTTCCCAGTTACAAGAGGCATGTCAATGCATGCCCCTTGATGCTCAACATGCACACAGAATTCAAACGACGATCTCATGTTTGGCAACGGCAGTGTGCTCCAATGCTCTGCTATGATCTCTTGATTGCTCAGCAGCTGTAAGGATACGAGGGATACCAAACACTGTTGACCGAAATCAGCCACGAAAATCAGCCACAGGGCATGCCGGTGCAGTCCAACGGGCACTTACCACCAGTGATAGTCCTCCGTACAGAGCTGCACGTAGGTGCACAGCACAGACACCTCGATCGTGATTATGATGGTCAAGATGAGGATCATGGCCAGGTAGCCGAACAGGTAGTAGTAATAGCCCATCCACATCGATGTCATCATGAAGTACAGCTCCAGGAAAAGAGTGCCAAAGGGCAGGAGACCAGACACCAGGAAGAGCAGCCAGGGGTTGGTGGAGAGGGGCGGGGCGGGAATGTGGCGGGGGATCTGGTTGGTGCGCACAGGGTACTCTCGGATGGACACTCGCGCGGCCATGTAGCCCCCGAAGAAGGTCAGGGGGATGGACACCAGGAACCACAGGAAGAGGATGGAGAAGTAAGTCGAGGCTGGGATGGCACCTGGGGCGGGAACGCAGGTACAGCAGGGGTGAGGGTTCACGCTCGCATGCAGGCACCGGGTGGGCATGAACATGCTGTGCATTTGTGGTTATAGAGTGCGTGCACAGGACAGTGGCATTGTACTTTCACAGCATTGCAACATCATGAGATCAGATCTGAAACAACAGCAACAACAGCACACCGCCAGGGACCCATGGAGTCCCTAATGTTTCTTTCTTGCTGTTCAACATTTACCTAGATGCAAACAACACTTGGGGCGTTTTATCCCCTTGCACTGTTTTGCTAGGATGGGGCTGGCACCTGGACACCAAAATGCAATATGATATTTCGAAATCAACTAAAAAGCCATAAAGTAATAGCACCACAGGTGTTGTGCCATTTCTTGATAATTGATTCACAATCGACGAGTTGGTTGACAAATGCAGCGTGTGAATTGACTTGACGTTGCAAGACGTGGAACATCAACTAACCCTGTCTTTTTAAGGGGTTGAGGGGTGGGTGTGGGTGGAGCTTGACTCAACGACTGCTGAAGTAATGTGGATTGATAAAAGAAATACTGGAAATCGAGGGCACATGCAAAGGCATTGATGCCATATCCTGAAGCACAAACGACAACCATTGACATGCCCTGCCCTCTGCCACACCTGTGGACCCCGTGTGCTTGATGAGCAGGTTCAGCATGGTCAGGACCAGCAGTGTGGTGCCGGGGAAGTACACCGAAACCCTCCAGCACACAGCCTTCCAGCCCTCATAAGTGCGCATCAGCAGCCCCCACAACCACACGCCGGCAAAGCCTGCCCCCACAGCCAGCAGCATGTACAGCACCAGCAGTGCCGTCAGCAGCGAGCCACGAGCCGCAGGGGACAGGAAACCCACGGCTGCAAAGAGCAGAGTCACTGCACATGTGGATATGATCTGGACGCCAGAGCCAAAGCGCACAGCAAGGCCGATGGGGTTGCTTGGGCAGCGGAACACGTCGCCCGAGACCATCTTCCACCCTGCCTCCTCCTTGAGGTCTGCGGCACTGGTGCCGCCATCCATGAGGAGCTCCTCGTACTGGGCCAGGTCGCGGCGCACAGTCCGGATGAGGATCATGGCGCACACAACGGCCATTACCATCACGACCATTAGGGAGTTCAAGATGCTGAACCAGTGTACCTATGTGACAAGGGCAGGGGTATGGGAACTGAGGTCATTTTAAGACAGCACTGAAATATCAGCATCCTATTCCAACAAACCTGATGCCCAAAACAGAGTGCTGAGCGATCAACAGCGACAGGTCAATGCCACACTGTGCTACTATGACGGCACTGCAAAATTAACAAAGTGGAAGTGCATACACCTGAAAGCTGTTTCTCACACCCTTCAGTACAATAATGGCATGAATTAAACAGCCATATCCACTTGTCAATGTGACAATTGTGCAGCGTATAAGTCCTAGCGCATTGCTGTGAATAATCTTCGCATTAATCCACACAAGATTGTCACTTGCCCGATCTGGATACACATAGTGCTCCCTCCAGGAGAACACACAGATTTGATCAAAAGTGCTGGCTGGTGCTGTCATGCGTGTGGAAAGACCATACAGCAACCATCTGCACCAACGCCTTTATGGCCTGACGATGACCATGCTGCCTATCTAAACAAGGCTCCACACCAGCATCACCTTTTCCAACATGGACAACCCTATGCAACGATGATCATGTCTCAAAACAGTTGCTGCCGGCCATGTGCGGGTGGTGAACGTACTGCGGTATCTTAAAACCCTTTTCTCTGCCTCTATCCCCAAAGGCGGTTTGGTCCCCGAACACCCCCCACAAAAGAAACAGCACAGCCCCCCAGCCCCACCCTTCACACACACACACACACCTGGCTGTCTCTCACCCCGCCACTCACCTTGCCTCGACATCCTCAAAATGCGCCATCCACCTGGAGGCCCTCCACCTCGGCCTTCCCCAAACCGAGCGTCGTGCGTTAATGCGTATCAGCCCTCTTGTATCTCCTGCTCGTCAGCCGGCTCGCCCAGGCACTGCTTGCCGGCTTCGACTGTGCTATCGGGATCGTGGCGCACACTGCAGGGATACACCTCGAAGCCGACGATCATGTACATTGACGTCTTCACCTGTGTGTCATTCCAGTCTGCATATTTGCCCTCATTCAGTTGCTGCAGGGATCTGCCAGAGAAGTGGGCATCGCTCAGTTCGACGTAGGCAGTGTCCACGCCACGCACATCATCTTTGGACAGCAGGAGCCTCCTGCCATCGATGCTAGATGCGGCCAGGCGCTCCGCCTCTTGCCTGTAGTTGGAAAACTGTCCATGGGTAGGGTGCACATATATGCTGAAGATGAGGTGGTTGTTGATGTAGTACTTGCCACCCTGCTTGATTCCGACAGGAAAGCCTGGCTTGATAAGGTAATCTTCATGGTTTTGATTATCGTCGATCTGCAAGCAGACAATCAACGATGTTATGACCAA
>CAJHUC010002136.1:0-66881 GCA_905146915.1 Ostreobium quekettii
CCCCCGCAATCTGGCCCATGGCCCTGTCTCCAATGGCTCCCGTGGCTTGCGCCCCCCCCCCCCCGCCCCCCCAACCGCCCCCGCGCCCCACAGGGCGCCAGTTTGCATGCCCGAGCCGCGCGGACGATTCGCCTCGCATCCCGCCCTCACCCGCAGCGGTCGAAGGGCCGGAAGCGAGGGCCGATCGCGGCGTGGCGGGCCCGAATGAACGGCCCGCTTCTTCGCCATGCGGCGGCAGCGTCCCGCTGTTGCCGGTGGGGCGCTCGGAGGCGGCCCCTCGGCACATTGGCCTCCAAGCGACGACGTTTGGCGCCATGTCCGTCGGGAAGTGCGGCCCAGGGGTGCCCTGCAGAGTCCGCGTTATTGTCGCTGCGCATCGTACCATGGAAATGTGCCCCCAAGTCAGCGCTCGTTGTGGTAGCTGGCATCGGGGCAGAAGCGCCTGCACCGGCGGTCGATCTGGTGCGGGTTCGTGCTGCGGGGACGTGTGAGGAGGTGGTCGTGCGCTCGGGCGCGAGTTGTGCAGTTTTTGTGCGCCGATGCCTGCGTTTGCAAAATGTCGACACACCGGGGCTGAAAGGATGAGCGGTGCGGAGAGGGAGCAGATCTGCGCTTCAGAGAGTGGAGATGGGTAGCGATGGAAAGCGCCGCACCGTGGGTCCTTCGGCCAGTAACGAAAAAAGCCGCTCCGTGCGTTTTGTACCATCGCCTCTGCGGGCCTTGCAGTGCCAATCTTCACTTTCTCCGGCTTCGCTCGCGAGAAACCCCTCCGCCGTGCGCGACCAGGGCAAAACCCAGAGGCCCGACGTGTCCGCAAAGTTTGGGGAGGCCCCTGAGACTGTACTACCGCGCGCCTTGAGAAAAATTGCCTCCCCTCCGAGCCCTTGTTCCTCGTATTGTGCATACGACACATGGCGGACATCACCCCGTCTTGCCGCGGACAGGGGGCGTGAGGCACGGGCAGCGCGGTCACCGGAGGGTAGCTCAGCGCAATGTCGCGCGGCGACTCCAGGGCCAGGCAGCCCGGCTGCTTCCGGCAGCTGTGCTGCATGAGCCGGGCAACCGCGCGGGAGATGGAGGCCCCGACGCCCAAGCTGTCCCTCCCTTCATCAAGGTCCGGGGCGGAAGGCAGCTCGGGGCGGCCCCCCCGCCAGCCCTCCTCCCGCCAGGCGCAGTACTCGCGCCCTGTGGGCCCCGCGGGCCCCTGGGCGCCCTGCATGGCGGCGGCGGCGTGCGGGATCATGCCACTGCAGACGATGAGCATGTACTCCGGGGCGGTGCACGAAACCGGGGGGTTGAAGCTGTGGTCGCCGAAGAGCGCGCCGGAGCCGATGTGTCCCGGCGCCTACGGGCCGCCCGGGTTCGTCTTCGATCAATCGATGGCTCCCATGGGTGCGATGGGTGCGGTGAGCAGCGCCAGGCGCGCCGAGAAGCGGGGGAGGGAGTACTCGCCCCATGCGGGGCCGATGCCATCCATGGGCAGGCTGGCGAGCCCGGTTAGCCCGGAGTGCGCGCCGGCCAGGCCGGAGTCCAGCCTGAGCGCGAGGTCGGGGATCGAGGGGGTGGTGAGCGCCAGGGCGCGGGGGGAAAAGGCGGGCGGCAGCAAGGCCGGCAAGGCGCTGCCGCAACTTGCCATAGCAGCGCCCGGCGTGGCGTCGCTGTCCCCGAGGTTCTCGGAGGTTGCCGGGGAGGGTTTCCAGTACACGCCATCCGCGTTCACGCCCACCTCCGCCTACTCCTACGGGATCAACTCCTCTGAGCAGTTCTCGGCCGTGGGGGGCTTTGACCCGGCGTCCATCCAGTGGGGCGGGTTCCTGGGGCGGGGCAACTTCAGCACGGTGTACAAGGGTCGGATCGACGGCATCGACTACGGGGTGAAGATCATACGCAACCCCGTGAGCAAGGGCACGGAGCGCCTGGCGGGCTTCATGGCCAACAACGTCCTGCACCCCAATCTGGTGCGCGTGTGCGGGGTCAAGAGCGTCACCGTGCACTGCAGCCTGGAGGCGGCGGCCGGGCCGGGCATGGAGCGCTCGCTGAGCATGGCGTCCACGATGGACGCGGCGCAGAGCCCGAGCTCGTGCCCGCCGGGGGACAAGGAGCCGTCGATCATGGACGACGACAAGTCGGAGTTCAGCGCGCTGGCGCGCAACATCCCCCACAAGGGCGGGCCGGGCAGGGAGGACACGGAGACCTGGGTGCTAATGGAGTTCTGCGACGCGGGCACGCTGGAGAAGGCGATCGAGCGGGGCCTGCTGTGCGAGGGCGGCAGGTACGACAAGCCCAAGATGCTCCACATCCTTTTCGCCGCCCTGGAGATAGCCTCCGCCATGACGCACCTGCACTCCTGCGGCATAATCCACGGCGACCTCAAGCCCGAGAACGTGCTCCTGCAGAGCTGCGAGCCGTCCCCAATGGGCATGGAATTCACCTGCAAGGTGGGCGATTTTGGCCTTAGTCGCCGCACGAGCATTCACTCCACCGCCAACAACGACTCGTTCAAGTGCGGCACTGTGCCGTACATGGCGCCCGAGGTGCTCCGGGACAACACGTCCACCTACGCCGCGGACGTCTACTCGTTCGGCGTCCTGCTGTGGGAGATGCTGTCCGGACAGAAGGCGTACGGCAACAGCACCCAGGCGGCCACTCTGGTGGCGATCGTGGACGGGCGGCGGCCCAAGATGCCGGCCTTCTTCCCCAGCTGGTACTCCCAGCTGGTGGAGGACTGCTGGCACCAGAACCGCCAGGCGCGGCCCAACTTCGCGGACATCGTGGAGAGGATCAACCTCATGGTGCTGGCCTTCGAGAGGCCGCGCACGCCAGACCACTTCATGCCCGAGTCCTACTCGTCGAACCACTCGGAGATGATCGTCGCCTACCCAGGTAACGAGACCGCCTGCCTGGCGCCGCGCCGGACCTTGGCCTCCTGGACGGTGGGCTGCTCCGCGCCTCCCTGAGCACTCGATGCTCCTCTTCTCAAACCTGAAAATTGGAAACCCCTCGCGTTCTGAAACCTGTGAATGGAAACTCGAAGCCCTGAATTTTGCTCGTCGAAGCACTTGTACTTTTTGACCGTCGCCTACCCGGGTAACGAGACCCCTTCCATGGCCCTGTGCCTTGACCTTCTGAACAGTGCGCTGCACAGGCATTGTCGGTGCCCACGAGCGCTCCTTCCTGAACGCTCGATGCTCCCCTTACCAAATCTGATCATTGGAAACCCCGCCTTCCCTGAAACCTGCGAATGGAAAACTCGCAGCCCAGAGCGAAGGGGCATGGGGGACGCCTGCCAACTGTTTAGGTTTCCGATATCCGGGCGTGAACCTCGCCCCGGGTCAGCGGTGTGCGGAGACGAGTGCTTGTTCCATCGCCCGGGCTTGGCGGTCGCGCCCAACAGGGTGCGGATTGCCCGCTTTGCTTCGGCAATTCTTTCCCCTGCTGGGCGTGATCGTCTGGGGCCCCTGGGGGGGGTGACTGACAGCGCCCTGTGGCTTGCTCCCGGCCAGGGGCTCAACCGTTCATGGAGGGTGACCTACACACGAACCCCTTCTACGAGCATGACCAATCCGAAGGCATTTTCGAGCCGACGGCCTACTGCGTGCCGGAGTCCAACTTCCACTCCATATCTTTCGATGACATGGCGTGCGGACCGGGCAGTGCACTGCCGCTGGCGCCTCCAGGTGGGCTGGGGTTGTGTGCCAGCGACAAGGCAGTTGATTGTGTTTCCCGCCCATGGATGAATGATGTTTTTCGTTCTTCGTTGGATTGTCTTCCGAGAAATCTCCAGATGCACGCTTTGATTGTTATGCTAAAGCCAGGTCAGGCGATTTGGTGGCAGTGTGACGCCGCCGCGGGGCAGGTTGTTCAGGGACTACTCCACCTGCATTCGTCGTTTTGCTGGCCGATACTGTTGGCCGTTAGTCGACGGTTCTGCAACATTGTCGCAGCTGGCTGTGTGCCCTGTTTGAAATCGTCCGCTGGGGCCCGTGTTTCTCCATTTGCTTGCAGGCAGGACGGCCACGTCCCGCCTCCGTGGTTTGCGAACCGCCTTGTTGCCGAGCGAACACCTCTTCCGGTTCCGCGTCCTAGTCGTAGTCTTGGGCACAGCCTTGTCCCAGTCTCAGTCGCAGTAGTCGCAGTACTTGTCATAGCCGTACTGGTAGTGTTCAACAAACAGCAAGACTGAGAATAAGGGTACGACTGTGTTGGAGTCGCGGTCTTTGTTGGAGTCAGTAGTCTGTGAGACAGTCTCAGTAGTCATAGCCGCGGCTGTCGCGCCGTGCGCGACAGGCGGAGCAGACCCCATTAACCACCAGCACTCCCCGGCCCGCGTCCCAACCGCTCCGATCCTCTTCGCCCCCCGCCGCCGCACACTGACCGCACCAACTCCTGCGCCGCCCCGCAGTGATGATGGCCGCCAGCCCGCCCAGCCGCCGCAAGCAGCCGCGGGCCAAGCGCAGCACTCTGTCGGACAACTCCCTCCCCGATCTCCGGGAAAGCGAGCCGGATGCCGACAGCCAGGACGGCACCGCGGCAACCAAGTCGCAGCAGGACACGCCCTCCGAGGCGCCCGAGACGATCGAACCCACTCCGGGAGCATCCGAGTCGGAAGAGGAGGCCGATGTGGTCACCCGGTTCCGAAAGTTTTCGGCAAGCCTGGGGCGGTCCAGCCCGATACCGGAGGAGCGCGTCTCCCTGCTGGGGGGCACGTCGAAGAAGGGCAGCACGTTCATGCGGGCAAGCGGCGAAAGCATGCGCGTTCTGGGCCGGCCAAGCATGGTGTCCACCGAGGCGTCCATCACGCCGCGCAGCTCCTGCGCCACGCCCACGGACAGCGAGTACTGGGGCAGCGATTGGAGCCCGCCGAGGACCGCCGGCCAGCGGGGGGAGTCCAGCAAGTCCAACAAGGCCGGAAAGCCGTCGGCATCCGCCAAGGCCGCGGGGGACAAAGGGGGGGCGTCTTCGAGCGGGAGGCGGGGTGTTATGGATTCTATGAGCCGGGATGTGCATTATGTGAATCAGTGGGACCCGATGATGTCGAGCGGCTTGCTGAGGGAGGCAGAGCTTGGGGCGACGTTCCTGCGGCCGGTGAAGGTGCAGGGCGGGGAGCCGTCGCAGCCGCTGTGGGACTCCTTTATGACCCCGGCGGCCAGGGAGTTCGGCAGCCCGTGCGTGATGTACGGCGGCGGCGCGGTCTGAGCGCCCTGGTGCGGCTGGATTGTGCTGCAGGGCTGATGAAATGATGAGGGCTCCTTCCGGCCAGCAGGGAGGACAATTGTGCGCAAGGTTGCCTATTTGTTGCCCGCCACTCCGGCGGACAGAAATTGAAGTGTATGTGGGCGTTTGGGGATTTGTGGAAGTGGGAGGCGTGGGCGGCCCGGCTTTGAGCGCTGTCGTGGCGTTTTGTGAATGAATGGTTTGAGGGTGTCGAGGGCCCCCCGGGGGCTGACGTGGGGACGGGGTTGTATGCTGCGTGTGGGATGCCAAATAATCCGGAAGGGGTCAATTCATGCGGCCTGACGATATTTACGCTGGCGGCGACTGGTGCAGCAGAGGCAGCGGGTGGGGATGGGATGCGCGACCATGCATGGCAGCCGACTTGTCGGCGCTGATCTGGGCGCTCCAGCTCATGATGGGGAGGAAACCCGCGACACAGAGGCCTCAAGACACTGGGGAGCCTGTTGGCGCGGTGGTGTGGGGGCTGCATGCTGGGCGGTCTGTAGCCATTCCTGTGGCATTACAAACTCCGTAGGAGTTCTGTTTTTGTTGCTGCTTTTGCGCGGGTCTTGGCCATGGGGCCTGCACGGGAACACGGGGAACATGGGGACAAGCTTCTGGCGCACTAGCGGTCATGTGGACATAAGGGGCGGGTGCGTTTTGCGCCTTGGGATCACCGAGTGCTGGGATCATACTGGGGACCCCGACTCACATTGTGTATGACAATAAGTGCTCACTGAAATTCGCAGGCAGGGTTTGATTGGGTGGCCCCCTGCGAACCGGCCATCATGACCCTCAAGACGGGCTCAATTGCCCTTGTGGCGGACTCGGGCGCCAGTCCGGCTGTATTTCAAGAGGTACATTTGATCCGACCTATTGATGACTTTCGCTTCGCTGTGCAGTTTGTAATGAGGTCAAGAGATAAACAGTCGCTATGGCAGCACCATTGGCGAGGTTCCTCGCATGGTTCCATTGGCAGGTGTTCCTGATGCTCCCCCCTTGATGCTGCAGACACACAAAAAGATATGCGCTCCTGCCCGTCAGCGACCATGCGGAGTGCTAACGTCGCCGGCATGTTCGTTTGGAAGCGTTCCCCTGACACACATTGCGCCAACGCCGACATGAAAGCCGAACGCCTGCTTGGGCAGCGCCCCAAGAGCCACTCGCTAACAATGCCATGTCAATCCCATTGGCTTTGGACACATTCGAGTCCCCGAACAATGCCCGACATGTAAGGGAAGGCACAATGTCCATTTGGGTGCGCTTAGCGTCAAATTGACGCTGAAAGGCTGGGGGGGAACATTGGCGTTAAGAGATTATGTAATTGCACAAAAAGGTAGGAAGGTAGGAAGGTGCACAAGAACACCTCTGATCAGCGGCAGATGGCTCATGACTTTTACAGAACCTCACTCAAATTTGCAATCTTCGTGGAAGTCCTTAGAATGGATGAATTTGCAAGCTGGTAGACTGCTTCGTTTGCCCATCATGGCTTTGGCATCCCACTTGTATGGCATTCTTAAGTAATGTTGCTGAGTCATCCTGGCATTGAAACAAAGACCGACGCTGGGGGAGGGGAGATTTGTTACAGAAGGGAAAGAGAAACAGGTCATACAAAGGGCAAGCCTCCTGGGCAAATGTATGCGAGGCCCTTTTCTACGTTGTAAAAAGATGATATATAACATCTGATGTGAAAGTATGAGTACACAACACGGGGTTGGGGGTCATGGCATCTTCCTTAAGCAGGCTATTCATGCAGAATCGTGCTTGGCTGATTTAAGTGCACAACGTTGTCAACGACCCTAATAGGTGTGATTCCCCCAGCATGCCCCAGGGCAGTAGTATGAACGAAAATTACTGTCCTGTTCATGGAGTTTTGCCATGCCGATCCACCCTTGACCCACCCTCACGTTGGCACATGACAAAGACTTTGCGGTTTCGAACTCATGACATGGCGATTCTCCCCCGAAAACAAGGGGCTTGTGGCGCATGGCTTATAAGCCCGTGCTAACGAGCACAGGTCTGAGTGTGGGTGATGTAAGATGGTGTTACAAGATAACGAGGCGAAACCCTCCTTTTCCACCAATGTTGCAGGCGCTACAGTCTGGGTGGTGTATGCGTGAAGAAGCGTTGAAATCCCAGAAACACAAATCATACAACGGAGCAACCCCTCCCCAGCAAGTATATAGCGGGCCCTGTTCCACTTTGCTGCACTATAGGTGCCACTGTCGGCAAGAGTGAAATCCAAAGCATGATGCATGCACCAAACCTACAAACCTGTATGCTGGGGGTGTTCGCCGTGGCGGTATAAACCGGTGGTGTGCGGGTGTGGGGAGGGCGTGAGTCGTAGGGTGGGCATGTGAGTGTCATTTTCATTAGCGCTGGAGAGCGAGCCCGATTCGAACCCCCCTCACGGGCATGACGTAAGCCCCTGCCTTGCACCTCGGAGATGTTACCTTTCCTACTTTTCAGCAGAACATGAGGATGAACATTAGCATGACACTTCAAAGGATGACCGCCATTGTGTACCCGCGCTTGGTCCAGAAACACAACGGCGCTTCGGCCTCGGGAGCCGCGGCCTGGGGGTGGGCAAGGCAGCGGGGCCCAAGCGCGGGAATCGACAGGGCGTGGGCGATTGCTCGCACGGCTGCCGGACAGGCGCTGCGCCCTTTCGAGCCAGCGGTGGAGGCTGTGGAAGGCGGGGTAAGCGGAGGGGTGCTGACCCGCGGCTCCCTGGTTTGAATGGGACCATCCGGTGTCGATAAGTTGAGATGTGTGTATGCCAGTGGGGTATCCCCACTGCAGCGACTGGAGCGGCTGCCGACCACTTGGCACCTACAATGCGTATGCAATGCGGTGGATGAGCCGGTGTGTCCGCCGTTTGGAATAGCTGTGTTGGAACCTTCCAAGCGTACTGTCAACGCCCTTGACGGGGAGCACGGACGTTTGGGTGTTTGCAAAGATCCGTCAGCATTGTGGTTGTTGCCTGCTTCTGAGGCCGGGGAGATCTCTCGCCTTGGCCCGTGCTGTGTGTACCGCACCCCTGCTCGCCACCAGAGCTTCGCCGTTTCGGTCTGGTGGGCAAGTTTGTGACCTTGGGGTCCTGCATTGTTACTGCATGAGGGGGAGAGCTTTATCTGCTTCTCATGACGTCGAGCGCCCTCAGGCGCTTGCGCTGCGCCGTGATCGGAAAGCAAGGCTCCTGAGATCGCTCGCGTAATCTCTGTCTCACCATCTAACGCAAGATCGGTTGTGGCTAGCGGTTTCAATGCGGTTCCATGTGATCGACGTAATGCGGCTGGTGGTTGCAGGTGGACCGTCGCCCCACGATTCAAGCATTTGACTGCACGTTTCCACAGCGCCGTTGGCGATGGCCGCTGACGGTGGGGAGGGTGGGAGTTCGGACGGGTGTTTCAGTGACAACGTGCAGAAGACTTTTCTGACCCTTGATGCCGGCCGTGTGGAAAAGCGGTCACAGTGTCTGAAGATATGGCGAGTTGTTGACCTCCTAGCTCGAATGGATTTGCGATGGATCCGCACAAAGCGCAGCAATTCCTGCCCACGCGACACCCGGGCCTGGGTAGGAAAAGGGGACCACATCGAGCTGGTGCGGGGTCGGACGAAAGTGATCTACAAAGAAGGGGAATGCGTGTGGACAGTGCAACTAGACAGGAAAAAGGTAACATTCAGAACAGAATCCCCAGAGCGTGCTGCCCAATGGGTGGCCGCTCTCCAGTGGCGAGTGTGTTCATGGGATAAACTGCTGCGAGGCCAGGGCCCCAATCGCCAGGATCGGCTTGGAACCGTACGTGAACGAGGCCAGGCAAGCTGGCCCCTGCGCATTGATCCTCTGCGACCAGCCCACTCTGCAAAAGAAGCCATGGACACCATGGCAAGGCTCGCAAACGATGTAATGGCTACTTTGCCTGTTGTGGGACCCGCCTTTTCGGCGCTGGGCTTCGCCCTTGAAGTGGCAAGCAGAATTCGAGCTGACTTTGATGGCCTTGCCCAATCGCAGTCTGGGCTTGAACGAGTCGCGCAGCGGACGTTGAAAACGTTGAGGAGAGCTTTGGAGCAGCAGCCAGGGTGTCGCCTTGAGGAACTCTCAGAGCTGATGGGGGTGATTGAAGAGGGTGCCCGGCAACTCGAGAGTTTTGAGTTTCAGTCAACTGTGAATATGATGGTGCATGGTGTGTTTGAAGGGAAGACAGGGCCTGCGGCAGTTGCAGAATTGGTTGTGCAGTGTGAGTCCCGCCTGGGATTCCATCAGGTGAACGACACGAACGAGGTTGTTCATAACATTAAGGAAGTTGTTCACAACACACAGAAGACTTTGGACGACATGACGGCGCAAATGGCCAAAGCAGGTGATGGACAAAGATCATTGCAGGTCGCTGTTACTAGTATTTCACACAGATGACCCAAAACCACTGTCGTTTTGCAGTGGGCAGGTGCACCCTTGAAGCCTGTGCACACCAATTTTGCACCTGGTGAAATACGCTCCCTTGTTTTGGCTCCTCCCCTATGAAGGGGTGGGCTTTACAGAAATGTGGAACATGTGCCAGTTCTGTGGATGCACATATGGAGGAATGCGTGGCAACCGCTTTTTGTAAAACAACTTGAAATGGCAATTGTGTGAGAGTCCTAGGCTGCATGGCTTTTGGTATCCCTGGTATTCTCTTGTGCCTTGTAGCTTGGCTGTGAGACCACAGAGCCATAGTAGCCATACAAGAGGCCACTTTCCCTGACATTGCCACCCTTATTGTTAGAAGGTAGTGCGATGAGCATCGGAATATTATTGTTCGCGCGTACAAATGTGTCTGAAATGTGACCTAACATCCACGTTGTGTTTTGTAGAGGTGCAGCTGGGTGGGTTGGATGTGCAGCCAGCAGGAATCTTAGCACGTAAGGATGCTGAGGAGGGTTGTCCATCCTGTATTCCCACATGTCCCGATACTGTGGGCCAAGATTCACAGTTGTCTGTTGTCAAAAGCATGATTCTGAGCCATGACACCAAATACGTGGTTATCTGGGGAATGGGGGGACTGGGTAAGACCACACTGGCAAGGTCTATAATAGGTGATCAGGACGTGAAGCATAGGTTTAAGAAGAATGAAGAAAAAGGATGTCTTGGCCTGGCGTTTGTGGTGATCTCACAGAAGCCGGATATCTTGGATCGTCAAAAACGAATTTGGGAGGCCCTCCTGCCAGGAAAGGGGGATTTTGCCAATGCTGAGGATGGCAGGTTGCGTCTGGAAGCTGCACTGCAAGGCAAGATTTTTTTTCTTGTTCTCGATGATTTATGGGATGAGGATGACATGATCAACCTCGACATTGCAACCCCAAGCAGCCGGGTGCTCATAACTTCGCGCAATGACAGAGTTGCATGTTGGCTGCAAGCCAAGTGCCATCATGTGATGCCATTGGATGATACGCAATCACGCCATTTGTTCAACAAGTGTGCCTTTCCAGGCAGCAGGCCAAAAAAATGGCAGGAGAAGCACATAAGCAACATTGTTGCAAAGTGTGCAGGGCTTCCCCTTGCAATAGAGATGATGGGGAAGGTGTCCAGGACATTCAAAGAGCCACAACACTGGCAAAATGCTATCCAACTGTTGACGACAAGCAAGGTTCTCCAGAAGAATGTCTTTGATCGTGTGTTTGATATGAGCTTCAACAGTGTGGATTCTATTCATCAAGGAGTGTTGCTGAATTTGTCAATGTTGCCTGAAGATCATCGTGCCCGTGCCACGGATGTGGTAGAATTGCACACTTGCATCGGTTCGTGCTCTGATGAAAGAACTGTGTGGGGAGTGCTGGAGACTTTGGAGGCCAGGGCACTAATCAAGCGCGAAGGACAAAAGTTCTACGAAGTGCCAGAATTTCAACCTTCTCCAGGTGGAGTGTGCTACTACATGCATGATGTAGTCCGCGACTGCGCACTCAGGGGCATTGCCACAACTCCAGTGTTACAGAGGCGGAGGTTGGTGTCATCACAGTTGATAGATACCACATGCAGGGACCAGACACTGGCAGCAACAATATTCTCTACCAGCCAGAGGATCAGGCAAGATCAGCCTTGGCATTTGCATGATCTTGACATGCCAAAACTACAAGCTCTTGTGTTGAGGGATGCAGGAGTAACAAAACTTCCGCTATCCCTTTTGACTTCCCAGTTGCTGGCAATTGACCTGACGTCTTCAGGCATTACTGAGCTGCCATCACAAATATCAAGTCTCCGATCTGCACAGTTGCTCAGGGTGGATTATTGCCGAACGTTGCATTGTCTTCCAAGCGAAGTGGGTGAAATGGTGGAGCTGAGAGTCCTGTCTGCCAGGGGCTGCCGGGGCATCTATGAAATTCCCAAATCGCTGGAAAACCTGACCAGGTTGTCCAAGATGTTGATCCCAGGATGTGGGATTGCCCACCTCGATCATCCTGATATGAAGCTATGGCACAACCTCAGAATGTTGGACTTGAGCAGTTGTGTGGGTCTTCAGCAATTGCCTTCAGACTTTGGAGATTTGAAATCTTTGACCAACTTGAACTTGGGTGGCTGTTGGCAGCTGGAATGCTTGCCAAGCAGTTTTGGTCGATTGGTATGCCTCCAAGTCCTTATCTTGCACAATTGTCGCCACCTGAAGGTGTTGCCAGACAGCATGACATGCCTTGTTGAGTTGGAAGAGTTGGATTTGCAGCAATGCAGGCAGTTGGTTGAGCTTCCAACTGCCCTTGGCACCTGTTGCTGGAACTTGAAGATATTGAGACTGCAAGGGGCCAGTTGCATGGCTTTCCCACATTTTGTGGAGAGCCTACAATACCTCGAGGTGCTTGGTCTTCCTTCAGGATGTGAAGTGCCCGATGACTGCAAACAGCATTTGAAAGAGTTGGAAGTGACACTGGAAGAAGAGAGTTTGGATGTGTATGATGAGGATCTGTGGAAGGAGGAGCAGCGGCGCGAGCTATGTGGTGCCCATGACAAAAATGTGAGTTGATAATCTTGGCCAGTTGTTTAATCATGATTACAACCTGGTGAACCACAAGCATGCTCGACTCTAATTTTGACTTTTGTGTCTGCTTAGAACGCTGTGCATGCACTGGAGTACACTCCCCTCCACTGGGCAGCAGAAGATGGCATGGACAAGATGGCTAAGTATCACTTGAGGAAAACTAATGTGGACTGTAGGGGCGAGGTAGGCCTTGGGGGTTCCAGTGGTGATATTGGCATAAGGGCAGCATACAGCAGGCAGATGTCTGACTGTTTGGCTGTGGAAACCCAATGTTGTGCAGAGCACAGGCACCAGCAAGTCCTCCACCTCTCACTTGCTACCTCAATAATCTCACATTCAGGTAGCCATTGCTCCCTTGAAAATAACGGCAGCCAATGTTCTGGCATGTTTGGACTGCAACTGCTTTACTTGTGTCTGGGGACGTCAGAATGCCACCTGTGGGTGAAAACCATCGTGGCCAGCCACACATCTTGTTGCAGCCAGCAACAGTAATGGATGCCCTAATGGGGCAGAGTGAAATGTAATGTGCAAGATCCTTTTTGAAGGCCAACCACCACATCAACATTCATGCAACTTACACTGATGAGCTTGCTGGATGCGGATGAGCTTACCGTTGCGAGATGGCAGATATGGCGAGTGGCAATGAGTCACAAGTGCACTGCTCTCACATGTGTCCATGCTGGCCCAGTGGGCTTGGCTGTGTTCAACAGCAGCCACATTCCAGAAGGTGCCTAGTGTTTGTGGGAATGTCTGCTTAATGTGAGTTGACACAGCTGCCATTCTATAAATCTTTGTACTACTTTGCAGGACAACACTGGATACATTTGACCCAGCTTGGATTGCCACATTACATCAGCGACTTCATCAATGGTGTCCTTATTCCACAGTTTAATGTGACGAAGGCAGACTGCCTGGTAACTAAAAATTCAAGTCTGACAGGCCATAATACACACTTGTGGATGTGGTATCCAAACACATCATTATATCTTTTGCTTTGCTGGCACTCCCCTCCAGAATGCCCATTTTCGTTATAGGACAGGGCCCAGTGCCTGCCAATGCGACCAAGAGGTCAGCTGCATGTGTTTGCATATGTTGCATATGTTTGCCTTCGAGTTCCGCCTCTCCACACTAATGAGCAATGAAAAACAACCTTGCCAATAATGTTATTTATGGTGTGCAGTTTGGTCGGACACCGCTCTACATGGCAGCACTAAATGGGCACACCAGCACTGCAGCATTGCTGTTGGAGCATGGCGCAGCTGTGAATGCCTGTGAAGAGGTGATGCCTGGTCATTTGCAGTTTTACATTGCAGGGTATCAAATGCTCATTTGAATGCTTGGGCCACTATCCATCCATCAAGTCCTATTAATAATTTGTGTGCTGCTCTCCCAACTTTCCACCAAGGATCTGTGGCACGACATTTTCCACAACAATAGATGTTTCTGTTGCAAAAGTCTGCCTGTGTGTGGCTGGGCTTCTTTCATTCCTTTTTTGCCACCCTGCATGGACGAAAGTTGCAGAGGTTGGGTACCAAGCATCTTGCTGGTGCCATGAGCATTTTCTATGATGTACAGGGTGGTCAGACACCCCTGTATATGGCAGCTTGGGGCGGCCACACCAACACAGTGGAACTCTTGTTGCAGCACAAGGCAACTGTGGATGCATCCAACAAGGTAACACCTGGCTTTTGCTTATCTTTGACTGACCATCAAGTGCGCACATGTAGATCATCTATAACCCATTGGTAGGACCCTTTTCCACCGTTGGGACTCCCCAGTGAGCTGTCTACTGGTTCGGTGGCACAGTGGTTTTTAGTACAACTTGGAGATCGGCAGCAAGTGACAGTCTGGGCAGGGTTGGCCTGTTGCCATTCCAGTTGTACCTGATGACACCGAAAGATGTTGAAAATTTTGGATGCTAAACGCCCCCAGTTGTTGTGAATTGTGTCTGTGTTGTGCAGTACTGCCAGACGCCCCTCTGTGCTGCAGCACTCAACGGCCACACCACCGCTGCAGCAATCCTGTTGAAGCAGGGTGCAAACGTAGATGAACCCAACAAGGTGTTGCTTGGTCACTTTCCTTTCTCTTTGACAGGCCATCAACCGTGCTTGTTGATGTGTGGTCTGGAAGCCGTCCATCACACTTTTTGTGTACTGTAAAATATCAAACCCTTCCGCACAGTCCGCACTTGGTCCTTTTTTTTGGAAAAACATGTAAATAGTAACGCAAATCTTGGCCTTTCTGTGCGGAGCAACGCAAAAAGATAGAAATAACGCTCTGAAAAACAAAATGCGGATTAAACAGCATAATGGTGATATTTTCTGATGCGGAAGGGTTTAATATTTCAAAGTACTTGGAACTCTCCTCTGGGTGGTGGCTTGCGCTGTGGCACAAGGCATTCCAGTATGATGGAGAGAACAGCTGCCCGTGTGATCATCTGCAATGCTACTGTGTTGCCATTCCAATTCTTCCAGATGGCTGTTGATAACCTTGATTGTCAAGTGATGTCTGATGTCTTGCATGTTGCCTGTGATCCACAGATTGGCAAGACTCCCCTCTTTATGGCAGCGCGTTCTGGTAAAGCCAGCACCGTGGCATTGCTGTTGGAGCATGATGCTACCGTGGATGTCCCAAGCAAGGTAACGCCTGGTCAGTTGTCATTTCCCTGACAGTCCAGCAACTGCATATGGACTGTACTTCATACGGACTAGGTACGGACCATGGTTCATGGATACATGGTCCAGAATCCATTTGTCTCATCCTTTTGCAAATTGTGGCACCCTCTGTGTAGTCAAGTGGGTTTGTTGCTAAGGGCTTGCCAGTATGATTGATAGTTCAGCTGCAGGTGTCAGTTTTGGATTGTGGACATCTCTAACACCATGAACTTTTGCTGTGGTGTGCAAATGGATGGACGCCCCTCGTTGGCAGCATGCATGGGCACACCAGAAGTTTAGAATGTTGTTGGAGCACAACACGACTATCGATGCCCCCAATGAGGTCTTACATGAAGTTTACTACGTTCACAGCACAATCCATCAAATGTGGATGTGTGGTTTGAAATCCATTCGTCAAATCCTGTAGGCCATGTGGGACTCCCTTTCAAGCTGCCAATTCATGGTTTGTGTTACTGGGTTTGCCAGTACAATGGAAAGGCGAGTTGCATTTGTAACAAGTCCAGAAGATGGGCCTTCGGCCCAACGTTCTGCACTTTTTTCATCCTCATTTTATCAAACAGAACCTGCAGGTTCTTTTTTCCATTATGGGAAAGAAAGGCCCCTTTGGAATGATTGCATTTGCATTTCTCTCCCCGACCTCACGCCCGCACAGTCACAGTCAGTGGCACAACAACCAAGGCCCCCGAATCCTACTGCTTTCAGCGATGCAATTCGCCACCATCGCCAGAATAGCACACGAATAGGTGGCCCGCCCTCCACACCAAGGAATCGTCATTTGATGGGGAGTCGTTGCTTCCTTCCCGACATTCCCTCAGGCCCAACCATTGAAACACCCGCCCTGTCCCTGTGCCACCCTTGGGCCCGTTGGCCCTTGGCGGTCGGGCGCATGGTGCGGCAATTGCACTCCACGCAGTGATGACCAAGCCGATGGCTATTGCTAAGAGCCGTCGCGGGCCTCCAGAGCCGCTGTGCGGCACATCCACACGCGAAAGGCAACTTTGAGACTGCACTCTGCACCTTGTTGTGACGCCCGGCCTCAGTGCATGGCCCTTCGCCAACTTGTTTGTCCAGCCGTCGTCTTGTCAGTGACCTGCTTGCGGCGATCTTGCGCGCTGCAGCATGTCGGCGGAGGGCTCTAGGGACCCGTTCCTGGGGATAAAAACGTGAGGTGGCAGTCCTCGCCCCACGGGGAACTCCCCCAGCTGGCCGCTCGACGTTGGGACCAACGACTTGTGCGTTTGCGCGTGCGCCTGGCTGGCCACCGTAGAGGCGCCCACCGTATCGGGCCATTATGTGGGCGCCGCCGGTGTAAATGCCAAAAGCCGGGCCGGAATGTATGCCCTGTTGCACCTTCCTCATAATGGCAGCGATTTGAAGATGGTCGAAGAATGGCGCAGGAAGTTGGGTAGAAGCAGCACTGGTCACATCAGGATGTAGTGACAGTCATTTTAAGTGTTTGCAGCGGTTGTACACCACGCGCTTGACCAACCAAGCCAGCAACATTTTTTTCACAGCACTCCGGGAGTACTATGGGACCCGTGCATTGGCTGCGTTCGTGATCTAAAATAACACGGAAGAACATTTCCCACTGTACTCGCAGTAGTACTTTGTGGCGGTTAGTGTAAAACTGGGCAGAAGACTGCTGCCCTCAGAACACACGAGTTGCTGACCCAAACGTGGGTTCATTCGCTTGCTCAATGCGCCAGTATTAGTTAGCCATACACATCAGAGAATGCCAGCCCTTGACCAACTGTCCACGATTACTAAACGCCACAGAAATGTAGTTTTACTGCAGTTTTAAACATATTCATGCAAACTGTCAATAATCCACCCCATAAATCCGTCGGTGTGAATAAGTCAGATCGGGATGGACCAGTTTGATATTCACACACTCCCACCCCACAATCAGAAACCTTCCATGGTCTTTCCCACCATAGAAAAACGCAGCATTCTTTCATGTAAGCACCTACTATGCAATTCCCATGCACACATAACTAAACACAACCCAAATTACATACATGAACTGCAAGTTACAGCCTACATGCAGTAATATGCATTCTGCGTTCAGATAGACCTATGGCAGATACTGGCCCTGCCCTTTGTCATGTGTTTTTACACACAACTTCACCTATCTTCTACTTCCGGTCGGGCAGAATTGACCTCTAGTGAATCCCCAGCAACTAGGGCATTAGCCCCCATCTGGCATGTACAATTCGTGCATATAGGGTAGCCTTGCAAATCGCCAGTATCCTCAGACCGAAACACAGACTCACACAAGTCGGTAGCAAAGAAGCCACAAAGTCCCCATAGGCCGGTGCTCATTACAAGGCTATGTTCGACAAAGGGTACCATCCCAGACTAACAATAACCCCTTTATACCCCCCCACTGGGGTCTCTTTGCCTCTCCCTCTCCAGTTTGTCGCATTGTTCCTCTAGGAGAATTACATTGAGAAAAAATACACATTGCTCACGCAAACATGCTCGCTCGAGTGGTGCACATGCACACACACTTTTGCTGCAAATCGTGTGGCAAATCGCAGGAAGTTTGCAAACTTGCAAATGTGGCACCCTAAACCCAAAACCACGTACCCACAACCACTTTCTTATGGGCGAGAGCGAGTGTCAAGGCTGTGCTCCAAGACGCCCGCCCTAAGGATGTCAGCACACCTTTCTGAAGTGAAAGGTTACGGCGATCGACCCGATGGATCAATCGCACCAAACAGGATTGACCTTTCCCCGCCACACCCCACACCCCACACCCCACCTCCCAATGCCATTCGCTTCTAGTCGGCGGCCAAGGAGGCACCTCAAGGCGCTGCAGTGAGGCTGCCAAGCCTCTTTGAAGTGAAAGTCCACGGCGATCGACCCGTTGGGTCAATCGCCAAGGACGCAATTTTCGAATTCGAACATGCCCCCTCCCCCCCCACGCCCCCGCCCCCACCTTCCTAAACTGCCACTCGTTCTAGTCTATGGCCAAGAGGTGCCAAGAGGCACTTCAAAGCGGCCGCCCAGCTTGGTCGAAGTGAGCATCGCAGGGTTGTGTCGATTGCCATCAACAGATTTTTCGATTTGGCCCCCCCCCAACCCCACTTCCCCCCGCCTTCTCCTCCCCCCCCAACCGCCGGTCACTCACCCAAGTGCCGCCTGGGTTCACGCTACTCGCTGCTTCTCCCCTGCTTGCCAGTCAGCAGTCAAGGGCACGCACAGCGCTTGTCACGGAGCTCCCCACCCATGCTTTGTAACGCAAACGTCGTAACGGTTGCATGCGTAATGCGAAAAAGTGACCACGCATGCACAACGCGTGGCACCAGAGGTGTCCCGGACCCCCCCCTTTAATCATGCCAGGGCCCAGGCCAGCAGGCCCCATGTGCCGGCCGAGCAAACCCGGGGGAAGCCGGCGGGAGGCGGGGTGCCGCCCACGCCGCACCATGCCTGTGCACCGCGCGCCGGTGTAGGGAGCCCAGGGATGGGCGTGAGTGGGTGGTCGGCGCCCATGCCGCCTGCCGCGCCGCACGCCCACCACGGGAGGTGCAAGGAAGTCGGGGAGGGTGTGAGTGGCCAGTCAGCGTGCATGCCGCGCACCGCAGGCGCACTGCGCGAGGCGCCAGGAAGTTTGGGAGGGTGCGAGTGGCCGATCGGCGCCCACGCCGCACGCCACCCGCGCACGGCGCGCGGCGCCAGGAAGCCCGGGGAAGGGGCGGTGCGGTCAGCGGCGTGCGGTCGGCCAAAATCGCGCTTTTGCTCTATAAATCTCTACTCACTTCGCTCGCTCGCAACTGGTATCTCGCACACTGGTCATAGCCTACCCCAAAATACCCTAACTATCCTACTACACAGCAGGCTAATCCCGTGTCCCTGGGACACTGTTCCACTCTTCCCTCACTCAAGGGACCGCCATGCTTCCTCTCCGTGCCAGCCTCTGCAGAGTCCTCACTCCGTACCTGCTTGGGCCCACTTTCCTCGGTTTGCATCTCTTGCCTACCCCCACAAACCGAAGGCCATAATCTCGGACACGGGGGTCATCCGCTCCGCAAGATACTGCCCAGAGCTCCCTCAAAAACTATAGTTTGGCGCTACCATCCAATGATTAGTGGTCCGCGTTACCATCCATTAAATAGCCATAAATTAATGGAAATTAGGGCCTAGGGAGTGGCCAGGAGCGGAAATCAGAGGCTGGGGAGTGGAACGATACACAGCCGGGGCCTGGGGAGCGGAAGAGAGCGGTAGGGAAGCATCACTAATTGCTTGTCGTGTCACCGGGATCCTCTCTCTACACCCGTCCCATTGTCGACTGCAGCGCTCCCTCTCTTGCCATGTAGGGCTGGGTATCATCGCGGGTGGTGCAATAGGCTGGGGAAGAATATGCGCCTTGAAGGCACCCAGTCCCACCACCCGCGGCGGCCTCAACTGGGCTCCATGGTGGCAGGATCTTTGTGCCCATGCGGTGCCATTTTTGTTCCAAGCCATGGGCGCCTCACGGGTGCCCAATCCCATCACCCGCGGGGGGCTCGATTGGCCCCAACGGGTGGCAGTATCTAGCACACACAAGGCACTTTTTTTTGCCAAGCCAAAGGCGGCTCACGGGCGCCCAATCCTGCCACACATAGGGGCTTTGATTGGCCCCCCGTGGGTGGCTAGAGTGGGTGCCCGACAGGCGCTGTTTTTGGCCAAACCATGGGCGCCTCATGGGTGCCCAATCCTGCCACCCACAGGGGGTTTGATTGGCCCCCGTGGGTGGCTAGAGTGGGTGCCGCTAGGCGCTTTTTTCGTCCTAGCCAAGAGTACCTTGTGGGTGCCCACTCCTGCCATGCACGGGGGCGTCGATTGGCCCCTGCGGGTGGTGGGAATGGGCACCCACAAGGCACCATTTTTGCCAAGCCATGGTTGCCTTAGGGGTGCCCAATCCTGCCACCCGCGGGGGGAGGGGGGGCAGGGGGGGAAGGCAGATTGGGCCCACGGGTGGCAAGATTGGGCGCCCGTGAGGTGCCCCATTTTGCCAAGCCAAGGGCGCCTCATGGGTGCCCAATCTTGCCACCCGGGAGGCCTTGACTAGCCGCAATAGGTGGTAGGATTGCGCACCTTGTGAGGCACCCGTTTTTGCCAAGAGAACGACATGTCATGGGCGCCCATTCCCACCACCCGTGGGGACGAAAATTGGCCACCACAGTTGGTGGGATTGGGCACCCATGAGGCCCTAGTTTTTATGAAGCAGATGGCGCCTCATGGGCACCCATTCCTACCACCTGCGAGGGCCAATCTTGGCCCCCACCGGGGGTGAGATTGGGCACTGCGAGGCGCCAATCTCTCACCCACTCTATGGCTCTCCACCGCTATGCCAAGCCTTGGGGTGCCTGTTGGGGGCTGCTCGCTGTCCTGCTGGCGCCTTTCCTCTTCTGTGATCGTAGCGGTACCCCCCTTACCCACAATGGTGTGTTGTGGTACACGCCCACCAATTAACGGATTATACGGAAAGTGTTCACTCTTAACGGACAAGATGGTAACAAAAATCGGAAGTACAGTATGGTAATTAACGGATGGTAGCAGGTGACCAGCATCGAGCTCTATCAAAGACCGCCCTTGTGCTTCGCTATTCCATGCAGAACCCTCCGTCATCTGGACTCTGAACCGGACTAGGAGGTCCTCCTCCCGGTGATAGAAATTGGGCGCAGCCCAGCTGTCCTTCCGACCTCTGCCCCGCGGATCCTCAACAACTTCACAATGTTGGCAACGTAGACCTCTGTGTCCTAGTCAGCAGCTGGTAGCCCCTCTCTCTGCGCTTCCACTTGCGTAGTCTTGCATGGATATTGGGCTCCATCGACTCACATCTCCCGTTTTATTTGCTTGGGAGGGGCCAGGCCCATGTTCCGTGTGGCTCTACAGCTTGCCTCCTCATTGCGTTCTGGCCATTTTGTGCTTGCTGTTTTCGCCCCCCTCTCCCCGTTTGCATGATCGCTCAACCGGGCCACAATGAGTCCATTCCTGGCTCCTTGGAGCATGACCATCCGGCAGATGGTCACCCTCGCCCACCACTGCCGGTCCCCCTTGTGCGGTCACTCGACGAAAACTGTCTCCAACAGCATGCCTGTCCTCTCCAGCTCGGCGTGGAGGGCGCTGCACCACCACCCCAATGGGCGCGCCTCTCCATTCACCACATGCGCCATTCAATCAGCTTCGCGGGTAGGCCAGTAGAGAGTATGGACTCTGTCACACGTTGCCATGCTGCAGCACGGAAATGCCATGGTCTGCAGGTCCTTCGGTCACCCCATTGAGTCACTCAGCTCCCATGGTGTAAGTTGGGTGTAGGCCGCGGCTGGGTCAGTTGTCAGTGTAGCATGGAAGTTCCACGGTGCAGAAGAGTGCGGCAGTATGCAATTGTACAGGAACTGTGTGCCTATTCTATTTTCCTGCCCCACTCATGTAACACTACTAAACTAAAGGCTCTGAGCATTAAAACGTGCTTTTAGCATGTCCCCAAAATCAGACAACGGTGTGCACACGTTTTTCTTCCACACTGCACTTTCCTTTTTTCGTTTTCGGCTGTGAAAAACCTTCCTTTCTTTTAAGGATGTGCAACAGTTTTCAGTCACCATGGCTGCAATGATGGCTTAAAGTGTGTGTCATTTTATGGTGAAACGAACAGCCCCAAGGGGTGCAGGCCCAAAAGCACCCGACTTGGAATGCTCTGCCACTCACGTGACCCCCATGTCACAGGGGTCGATTCTTAAACATGAACGCTGAGTCAGACTCCAAAAAGTTCATTTCTGGGTTGCACCAAGTTGTGTTCCCAGCTTATCAGACCCTTGGTGGTGCTCGTGAGTTGCCATTCGATTATTAATTATGCCACAACACACTGACAAATGCTGAAAAGCTTGTATTGTGAGCAGGACGGCTGGACTCCCTTCTATGCAGCAGCAAGGTACGGACACACCAACACTTTGGAACTACTGTCAGAGCATGGTGCAACTGTTGATGCCCCTGACAAGGTAATGCCTGACCAACCATTCGTTCTTTTTTTGGGTGTGTGCTCTGAAATGCATTGGTAAGACCTTTTCGCCTATTTTGGGCCCCCCTCTCAGTTTGCATTTGGGATTTGTGGAAAAGCACCTGCCAGCACGGCATGAGGTTGGTCGCATGTGCCAGCCTGCGTAGGACTGGCATATCACCACTCCAATTCTGCCAATCACCAAGATGAACGTTAATTTCTTTGATGCCAAATGTTGTCCGGATGCAAGAATGTCGTTTTGACATGCAATGCGGCAGGGTCACTGTGCCGCAGTGTCCCTCCATGCGACGCTCATACATGTAGCACCGCAGTGATGCTGGACAATGAGTTTGGAGCATCTGTGTGTGTGAGGATCTCCATTCTCAAGGACTGCAATGCGAGTTTGGCAATCATGTTACTGCTTTGTGGTTGGTATTTGAGCTCATGGCATTGAACCCGCGAACATATTTGGTCTACGTTAACAAAGAATATGTATGAGATTCTGGCAAACGAGTGGTCATTTCATTTGCAGCATGGTGAGTAGACTGTCCTGACTCCATTCGTTGGTCGGGCAGTGCTTGCTGTAGTATGTTGTATTTGAAGGCAAAAAATTGATGACAACCTTGCTGACTGTGTTGCAACCTGGGTCTGGAGTCTGGGCAGCCATGCTGGCATGGATTACTATTGGCATGGATTAGATTTCAGAGCTGCTGTTGGACAAAGGGGCTTAGTTTGAAGTGGCTAACAAAAACACAAGCCCATCCCTCTTCTCGTGTTTGCATATTCCTAGTGTTTGGAATTCCCACCCAAGCTGCGGCTATGAAGTCATTATTGTTAATTGGGGCATTGAGAACGAAATACCAGGCAGCTCATCTCGAAAATGTGAGTCAATACGATCGACAAACACCAGGGCCAGGTCCTGTAATCGGTGATAGGTGCGCGTTCTTTCTTACCAGTACGCCCTCTTTCAACTAAATATTGTGAAATATTGGGCACGCTTTGAAACCACCTTCCATTGTACACTCAAAAATCCCAAATGTTTCTGTGCACAAAGCTTCCAAAAGCTTCCGGAGTGTTGCCTCGGGGCAAAAAAGGCTGTTGTCCCTGGTGCATTCAACATTGAATCCACAACCGCTGCAATGTGGTGTATCTTGCTCAACAGACGACCATTTCCAGATAGCAACTGGCTACGGAACTGTGTCTCCATAAATGGGAGAAGTGGGATGGCACCCTTTGTTCGAACTACACTATCGTTTGCCGGCATGGCTGTCAAGAATGTGGTAAGCAGCTTGACAATGTCATCTATGAGCACTCAATCATACCGTGAGAGTCTGCCCTCTCAAACCTTGACCAGAAGTTTGTTCGTCGGGAATTGCGCCACCATGGACATCCCTTCCTTATCGACGTCTGGAACATATGGAGGGGCGTGTGACTGGAACTTCTGTAGTTGAGCCCCTGCTGCCAAATTGTGCTTCTTGATGCACACACCAAATTTCCTGCACACGACCAGTTGGGCAGTGGGACCGAGAAAGCTCGTCATTTCATGAATATTGCTCTTTTTGAATGTGAAAAGCACGCTGTGAATGTCATGTTTCAAAGCACGTCCAAACCTCAGCGTGGATCGTTGGAGAGCCTGCATATGGTGTTGCACTGGGTTGCGTGCGCTCCATATTCTGGTGCGTTGCTGCCAGGTCTTTTTTGATCTGGTGCACACCACCATTGTTGTCAGCAACACCGACATGACGTGGCAGATGTGCATTGACGTGCAGAGAGGCAAGACGCCCCTCATGGCAGCTGCAGAGGTTGGCAAAGAGGACACTGTGGAGCTGCTGCTCGGGAAAGGCGCACGCCCGGACTTGGCTGACGAGGTGACACTGTGTTTTGCGCGCTGCAATGGCTTGATAATCACTCCTCTCCTTTGCTGCAGTTACTGCAATGATCCAATAGGGTGCTGTCAGGTGAAGAGTTATGATTCCTATGCCATCGACCTGCAAATAGGCTGTAGTCGTCTGGGTGTGAGTGTGCAGATGCAGACTGAGGCTCTCTGAAGTGGCAACAGCATTGTCCCAGTGACATAACGCACACAGTTCCCGTGTGCGAGAATACTCTAACGATATGCCATTGGCCTTTTTCAGCCTCCTGGTGTGCATACAGTTGAGATCTCTGGAGGTTGCCTCTCCAAATTCCAGTTACAAACCATAGGGATACCCACAGTAACATTATGCACGCAACAAATGTGCGATACTGCATGGGTTTGAATCACCTTTGGCGGTCATAGAACCAGTCTCAGCTGCTGACTTGAGTGTAGCTTCTCAAAGTGCATGGTAATGTTTCCAACATGTCGTGCATTGAGATGCATTATCAGTCCCGAAGGCATGTCATGTACTGGAGCATCCCCTTTTGGTGAGACTATGTTGAAAGGTCCAATACATGTCAATAAGGTGGTCTAACCTTGACCTAAACAGCTTGGATCCTTTCTGAACTTTACGGTAACTTAGGAGGCACGGTCGACCAAAACCATTTTGAAAGCTGGAGGAATGCACCAAGAGCGACAAGTGCACGTGGGAGTTGTCCGTATGAGACATATAACGTTTCATTTCTGTTTGCCGCTACATGTGCAGTGGAACGTAACCTCTCTTCCATTGACTAGAAAAGGCAGAAACATCCCGACAGATGGCGCATTGCCAATGAAGAAATGGGCAAAACTGAAACAAAGATGAACTTGCAGAAAAAGAAAGAAGAAAGGTGAGAAAACCAGAACCTCATATGCCTAGTCCCGAAAGCCCCAAGGAAATCCCCCAGGTGCTGGAAGTCAATGCCCATGACACCTCACGACTGATTTTCTGAAGCCAACATTTGTTCCCCATGATGGGCGACTGCTGCTCCCAAAGTGCCCTTGGTGATAGCAATGAACATCAGCACATTTTTCAAAATATCCTCAACAGACTATTGTGAGCCAATCGATAAACACTGCAGCATCAGCAGATAGCGAGGAAGCAGCTCGATCTGCCTGAGGGAATCGTGCTGGAAAGTTCCCCCTGGGACTCGCGAGGAACTGCGCGTCCGCCTGTGGCTAGTTGACCGAGTCTTAGTCACCAAGCGTGAGTTGAATGTAATCTGAAGAGGGACAGTCAAACCGGAGGGTGATCGCAATCATTATAAGAACACGTATGCGCCGTGCAGGTATGGGTCGGCTGGAGGTGAGATCTAAGGGAATATACCCACCGTAGGATAATTCCACGTAAAAAATGGCCCTGCAAACATTGTGGCAAGGGGTGAACCGTTGTCAAGCCAATTGAAGAAGAGAAATGTGCCACATGGATGTACATATCGCGGCCATCCTTGGAGATGCCCGTATGCTCCCAACAAGCCACATAATGTGAGTGGACTGCCTGTTAAAGACCAGTACGTGCACAAGGAGCATCATTGATATAGGGGCAGCCCCGGGCAGGATCGACTGCATGCCCTCTTATTCTCCAATAATATACATGATGGGTATCTCATAGTGGACAGAAAATATGCGAGTGGAGAGTGTGTGCAGCACTTGGCGAGGAGCGAAATAATTCTGTGATGATGCATGAGCCCAAGGCCTGGTGAATGGGAATGGCAAACTATGTTAGGCGAATAAGCAGTGAAGCCTCAACAAAACCTATAGAGGAAGCAACTAACTCGAGCTGAGTGTTGGCAAGGCGATCCCGAAAACAATGGCCTGGGAGCGCCTGTGCATTGTAGATGATTGCTGCCCCACACGCCCACGCAGCTTTGAAAACGCCATAACTCATAGACAGAAGAGCGGTTGCAAGCTGCCCAAATAATGTCGACCACAGCTTCCGAGCTAGGTACAAGGGCCAAAGTCTCCACACTATAGATGCCAGGCCTGCGTATCAAACATTTCGGCTTCAGCTTGAACGAAATGCGATTGCAGAGGAATGGATGAAGATGAGTGTCCAGCACCTTGTCGTCTTGACTCTAATTCATGTCGCCTCCATGGCATGCTTTGATTAAATGAATCAAGGCATGCCATGGAGAATGCCAGTGATACTATACCTAATGTCTTCTTCCGTGTCTCCAGTGCTCTTCCACATTTGTAGGGTCTGCCCCCACCTTCTGTTTTCTATTTTTCCCTTAGTCGCTCTGTCGCGTGCTGTATTATTGTTGGGCATCTGCTTTGCCTCATGATTGGTGAGACTTGTGACGTGTTCAGGAGGGACGTACAGCTGCAGCTTATGCGAAGATTGGGGATTATCATGCACTGGCCGAGAAGTTGGAATCCGTACAGACTTCGGCTGTGACAAGCACAACTGCACGCCCATATGTATGAGAAGGCGAGATTGCCCATCACATTTGATTGCTCTCGGAGCCGTCGAGGGATCCCACCAGGCGCTTGGTGGTCGCAAGCTGCAAATCCGACTAGTGTCTTGGTCGCACAAATAGGGTGTAATTTTACATGACCAGTCCACTCTAGTGACATGGAATGATCCTTGCAACTGGATCTGGTGCACAGGGCAGCATAAGCGCTCAAGGTGGGAGTGACCCATCCAGGTCGGGGCGAACAGCAGCAGGGCGATTGGGATGCGCTGGAGCGTCAAAAATTGGCAAGATGCGCTGCCCGATGGAAATGCATTTAACTATCTTGTTAATATACTTTCCACCCAGGACGACGTTGGGTGGGCTGCGCCGAGATTCGAATCGGTCGCAGTTGTATTGAAACGGGTTTCTGGCCCTTCCTAGTACCTTGGGTCAGTCAAAGTACGTAGTTTCCAAGGTGCCGTCAGTTATGCGCCCTTGGACTTGGCGGGCTTTGGCGGGGCTGAGCGGGGGCGGCTATTTAGACTCCCCCCTCGGTCCCCCTCCTATCTTGTCTCGCACCCTGCCCTCCCGCCCTAGCGAGTGGAGTTCGGTTGTGTTGTGGGAGATCTAGGGAAGGTGTGGATGGCAGTACGGGAAAGAGGGCTGACTCAGGGTCCAGTCACGGGAGAAAAGTGAAGCGAAGTATGGGCGAAGCGAAAGGGCAAACTGTTAAGTACGGGGACCTCGGGTATGTGGAGTTATTGGTGACGGACACCTTTGTTGTAATGTGTTGTCGTGTGGGGAACATGACCTGGAGGGTTCAGGAGACCGGCCAGGTGGAAACACCGTTTTGAATTTATGTGGCATCCAGCCAAATCTTTGTATACACGGGCAGTGGAGATTGTACTCCGCGATATATTGAGCAGTCTGCGTTTTAATTGGACAACAGTAGATGTTAATCTCCTGTCCGCCATTCCGAGAGGAATTGAAGCCAGTGAATTACATTCGACCCATCACTCTCCCTTCGCCTAGAGGACAAAGGCTCCATATTTCATACTTGCTGATGAATAAACCTACAAAATAAGGGAAAACGAGACCAGGTTCCAAAGCGTTCGCAATACGTGGACGGCCCAGCGTGTTAACAAGTTCCTAGTAAGTCATGTTTGTGCCCAAAATATAAACGTGCGGAAAATCTGCCTACCAGGTAAGACAATCCAGATTATAATCTGATTGTCCCGTGACTAACTAGTCATGGGGCGAAAGCTCAATCAATCGGCTCCTAATTGGAGAGACGTGGATGGGTGGGCGCTGGCGATGCACTGCGTATCCTGTGAGGTGACCACTTCAACATTTGATTCCAGCATCTGAGCCCCGGGCAATTCGAAACTTGTTCATCCACCTGCTGCGCTTGAATGCAAGCCAAGGGATAAGCGCACTCAGCGCACACTTTCGGTTGGAATGGGAAGAAAAGGCGTGCCAACCGATCCTTTTAAAAGCGAATTTGCTATGGTGGGCTGGCGTTACCCCAATCAAAGCGCACAAGCACAATTTATTGTGTGCTTGCACATTGAAAGGAAATGCAATAATTCAGCAAAGTTCGGTCACGGTGGTATTGTGTGCTGGGTGACACATTTAGCAACAACTATCATAACTTAACAGTGGCCGCTTTGCCATATACATAAGACTCACACAAGGATATTGGTCCACTCGCCTTGAGGTCGCATTTAGCGCAAACATAGCAAAGGGCAATATGTTCACACCACATTGGGTGTCTCAGATGTTAGCGAAGCTTTTCTTTTCTCCACGCACAGGTTATTAGAATAATCTGCTAAAGCTATTGCACTACACGAACTGCTCGCGTGACCCACACATTTACAATAGTGGAGAAGGAACACGCCCTCGTAGAACTTATGCAGCGATTCGGTGCTCAAGAAGACACCGCCCTGCCATGCATCAACATGGATCGCGTACTTCCATGATCGCTTGGCGAGCACGCCTTAAGAAATTTGTGTACCTCCGCTCAGCGCCATCACGATCGCTGGGCAGTGCACCATTTCTCCCAGCTGTGCGCTTCTTTGTTGTGTTGTAGCGTGCCACGTGGCCGCAATTCACAGCATCATGTGCCTCTACGGCACTGAATCGTATGTGGCTATGCGACCTTATCGCAGGTCGCACAACACTCGTTTTGACGACAAACACTAGCTTTGGCGACGACATGCTTTTCCAGCGAGCCGCATTGCATGTTCGGCCAGCTGCACAGCCGCCGCTTTGGTTCGCACCAGAGCGAGCGGGAAGGAGACCCCTAAAGTTAGGGGGATGCGTGCTGGATGCCGCGAGGTACCATGCCAGGGTCGGGAGACATGATGTGGACCGGAAAGTGTGGCTCTGAGGCCTTTACAAGGCAATCACACAAGCGCCGCTGCTGGCGTTTATTCAAAATACACAACGAACTTCAATGAACACCCAATGTATTCTCTGGCGACGGATCTGATGGCCTCAGGTGGCACCCAACGGCAACCAGCACAGCACCACCAAACCCCAAACACGAGCGACTGGTAGAATGGCGGCCCCTCAGTCGCGCAAGATTCTTTTGTAAGACGGAAATGTCCCTTGAAAACCCCAATGGTCACATGTGACCCTTCAAAAGGGGCAGCGCCCCTCCGACCTCGCACACGGCGCAGCCACAGACTGACAGCTCACTGCACTCCAACAGACTGCACGCACTGAACATGACACTAGTGTACAAGACGCCCGTCAGCTCAATGACTGAACTCTCTCCATCCTTTACTGCACTTCAGCGCCTTGTGACCTGGACTAAAACCAAAGAAATGTCTATACTTTTCTGACCTTGTCAGTGACCTCAAAATGACGTCTTGTTTGCTGATTGCTACAAGTTTCGACATATTGAAACAAGCAAACAACCCAGCCCATCAAGGAAAACGATGAAATGATCAATATTTTTTGTCCATGTTCATATAAAATTCCTAGAAATTCGCACAGCTCCAGACACAATTCACAAACATTTAAAGTGCAATTCAAGACATAGACTGATGCTATTTGGTTCAAAAGGACAAACCCCATCAAATCATGTAATGTTCAGTGGTAAGATAATAAATTCTTTCTCATGTTTCACAACAATATTTCTACTCACCTATCATCCCAGTCAACGTCATTTTTCACCACAGACATCTCTCAAATTGTTCCTTGTTGCCACCATGCAGCCCATGGACATCACATCCATTGGTCAAGTAATAATTACAAGCATTGCATGAAAAGACACCATATTTGCCTGCATTTCCCAGAGCCCACGCTCAGAATCTGACCCAATGTATTGTGTTCTTCTTCCAGCCGATGCGGAAGGCATATAATACTATAGAGAAATGAACGAAGTGGTGACTTATGGTGCATTATTGCGGCTGCACAAAAATAAAAAAAGATGTGCTCAGTAGCTTCAACACATGCCCATTCATGTCAGGACATAAACGTCTGTCTGAAGAAGCCCCCTGGCATGACTGCCACACTTCCCCACCATTTTGTCACATGATTTTTACCATTTTCATCACGTTTCTGCTTTAGTGTGGCCAGGCCCCTGTCTGACAGATTTCCAGGGGTCTTCTGTCTGCATGCAGTCCCGGCATGCTGTCCAACACAATAGAGTCTAGCACCCCCAGCCCATGTCCTTCCCAGGCTTGGTTTTTACGCCGTAAAAACTGGTCATATTTACGTTTTTACGCGTAAAAACAGTTTTTACGCGTAAAAACAGTTTTTACGCGTAAAAACAGTTTTTACGTTTTTACGCGTAAAACTGCATAAAAATACGTAAATACAACGTAAAAACTGTCCGGTGTACATAAGGACAGTACATACAGACTTACGGGGTCCGGAGAGTGGCAGCCAGACGCCCTGGAAAGGGCAGAAGACGACTTTTTGTTAAACACCATCATAGCCCTCGCCAAGGGCGAGGTGGACACTGTGTTGTGGGTGCTGGATATGGCAGAGGACTGATAATTGCACGCAACTTTCTTCGCGTAATCTGGGCGTGTGTTCGGGTCGCCAATAATGACAGCACATTATAGAACATAATAGCTTAGTCATCGGGTACATAGCTGGCTCCCCGTGAGGACCAGAATGGATCAGAAGCGCCAACGAATGACCCCAGAAATCTACAGCGAGAACACTCAACGTTCAAGGCCTCGACACGCAGCTCACAGGACTGCGCCAGGGCCAGTCTCAGCATCGACAGTATACCAGAAACGATTTGCACGCATGGCTGGTTGCGATCTGGCAGATTACAACATCCTCCGCAGCATCTGGGAAGGACCGACACCGTGACCAGTCTCACAATCTATGGCGACTCGCCGCACGGGCTCTCTTGCCCCCGACTCGGCTCGTCACGCAAAGCGCCCACCCAAAACCCACTCGCAGCGGGTCAGGAGCCTGCGGAGAGGGATTCTGCCCGAACTCGGCAGAGCAATGCTCATTGATCGAGACAGGCGAGCCGTGTTCGGCGAAGGGGTCGAGAGTGGGGGCTGGCAGCCAAACGGTCGATTGGTCGATCAGAGCGGAAAGAAAGAAAAGTAGCCGGGGGGAACTACAGCAGGGAGGCAAGCCTCTTGAACTGCACAGTTGGCAGGTCATCGAAAAGCCACAGAAAGAAACGCGCCGGAGCGCCATCGGGACAGGTCCGGAGGTCATAGGTGGACGCATGGCGCGGAGCCGCACGGGTCAGTCAGGGGCTCCGCGTCCAAAGTGACCCGGCAAAGTCTTTGGCCTCAGGGAGCGTTCCCAATCTGCGCGGTCGTTTGTTTGGCGGAAGCTCGGGTGGCGAAAAGCGCCACCTCCGGAGCCCACAGGAGGGGGTGCGGGAAGGGCCAGTGTCGTGGGAGGTTCCCGATAAGGAAGAATTGTACTGCCGGCATCTGACTCAGCCTGGCCGCCCGTGGGGGTGCCAGGAGTGGCAGAATCGGGCAGTATCGGGCGTGGATCGGGCGCCGCAGGGTTCGAGTGTAGTTTGGGACAGCGTGATGTGACCAGGATGTCTGCAACTTTGCAGAACGCTCGCCAAGTCAGCCATCTCAGCAATGTGAAGTTGGATGACCGATGTGATGATTTAACCCTACTCAGTGATCAAATTGCAGCACATACATACCAAATTTAGGCTTTTCAGGGCAGTTTCAGAATTGATAGAATTCTCAAATCGCAGCTCAATCTGGGCTCTAGGGACCAAGTTACTGCGGCTTTACTGACAACGGCCTCTAAAATGAGTGATGTGTAAGGCAGGTGGTGTAGGGAAAGATGACATGGCTATGTCACGTCTATCCAGAGACTAGGACCTGCCTGTAGAGCTCGCGAATGTCCATTTTGGGCATGTACTGAGACGTTGTTGCGACAAGAAAGGAACCTACACATATGCCCCTTTGATGCCATATATGATCGCTGGAACGGAGCGTCAACGTGTGCGAAGGGTTCCTGTGCTGTCTCCAAGCTCAGGATGGCCAACCCTGACTCCCCCAACAGCGTGGGAAGGCGTGAAGATAAGATCGCACAATGGAGGGAGTTATGCAAGCTCCCTTTGGCGCATGATGTGGAAGCGTTCATCGAAGAACTCAGCGACTTCATGTACGCTCGCAGTCAGGAGTCAGGTGTGGACCCGCAGGTCACCCTGGAAGATGGGGAAGTCGTGTATGACGTCCCTTGGAAAAGGGCGAAGGACTTGAGGGAGTTTGTGATCAGTGAATGGGAGGCCGCTCAGGCCAAGGACGAAGTCCTGTATGGGCTGGTTACGGAGGGTCGAGAGTCTCTTCGTCGTAGTGCTGACACTGAGGAGCTGCCCGATCTGCTAGTGGAGAGTGCCTTTGTGGAGTTTGAGGGTATGGCTTACAAGGGTTTGGCAGCTGCATGGGATATGACATGGCGCGACTTCGAACTGAACCGGGTGAAGAAGGAGACGAACGAGCCAGTGCTGCTCGTGGCGTGTGAAATTCTTCAGGGAAAGATTGCCAAGGCTGAGGGCAGAGTTGCTGCCCATTTCTTCATGTCGAATGAAGATGGAACACTGGCTGAAGCTCGCCAAAGGGACAAAGAACTTCAGGCTCTCTTGCATGAGCAGGACGACTTGTGTGCGATGCGAAAAGGGCCTCCTCTTCGTCAGGGCATGTTGCCTTCGGTTATGGACGCCATGGCAGCTTTCAATCGTCGTGAGAGAGCGATAAGCGAGTTGAAAAGAAGAGATAAGACGAAAGTGGAAGTTCGAAAATGGCTTCAGGGAGGTCGCAAACCTGTCGTGGTTCATGCTCAGCCTGCGCATTCAGGCGCTGAGAGGCACCCGTGATTCCATGCTGTGCGGCATGGCGATTGACATGGCCATGCTGCGCACACAGCTGCGCCGTGTGAGAAGGGTGAAAATGGGTTACTATTTTTTTTTTGCGACAGTGGATTGTTCTTTTCTGCGACAGTGCCAAACTACTCTTTTTTGCGACAGTGGATTGTTCCTTTTTGCGACAGTGCCCGGGATTGTTCTTTTTTGCGACAGTGGCCATGACTAACGTGTGACCTGCTTCGCCGCCCCGTGGGGCACGCCGACGACTGAAACGGGGGCCGGCCGGGCAGCAACAAGTCCGCCAGGACGTGTCTTATAGCCGCCTTTCAGGTTGCTGGCATGACAGAGAACCCCGCCACTGAACGCCATCGAAGAGAGGGGGGGCCGATGGAGGGGGGGGGGCGGGGGAGGGAGCCAGGGAGCCAGGGAGGCTGGGAAGGCAAACCTCCGCTGTGGTCTGGCCTGTCTGCGATGTTGAAGAAGTTGGGTGTGCGCCAAGGTCCAAGGAGGCAAGCGGGCCCGGGGGGGGGAACAAGCTGCGGAGAGCGGGCGTTGACGCGTAGCTGGCCATCGTTGGTGGTGCGAGCATCGAGGGGGTTCGGCTGCCGGACATACCCCGCCCGTCCTCCGTTCGTCCCTCCTTTTCCGATTGCGGTTTACACCCTGGGTGCTGTCGCGGCGGCGCCTGGGGAGGTTTCGCCCCCGTTGCAGGGGCCGCGCGCCGCCTTTGGTCGCCGGTCAAAAAGCGCCCGCGGTCAGGGAAGATCGCGGGCCAATCGTCCCGAGTGGATGGCAGGGCCCCGCGTTGGGGGAGCAGAGAGGGCGTCGGTGGAATGCAGGCCGCCGCGGCCGCCAGGCTGTGCCATGCCGCCGCTGCAATGCACGATTCGGTGCCACCGAATCGGTGGACGCTAAGTCGCTACGCGCCCCAGCTGCGGCACTCGAAATGCAACTGGGGCTGCGGACTGTGCGTGGACCCCGTCGTCGGCCTCCCCGTGCCCGACGCTGGCTGCCGACAGGGAAAGGGGTCCCAGTCCAGTGGACCGGGTTGCCCAGCGCTGAGGTTGGGGTTGGCCGGGTCGGCTGGTTCCTGGCGCGTGGCTACCGAAGCCACACTTTAGTCACGGCCACTGTCGCAAAAAAGAACAACTGGGCCACTGTCGCAAAAACGAACAGTCCCGGGCACTGTCGCAAAAACGAACAATCCACTGTCGCAAAAAAGAGTAGTTAGGCACTGTCGCAAAAAAGAACAGTCCACTGTCGCAAAAAGAAATATTCACTATGAAAATGGCGTGTAAATGGATTATATTGAAGGTAAATTGACATGACCTGATACGGGGCGACGTGACCCAGCGGGTGTGAAGAGTGACAGCATCTCGAATATCTGATAGAAGATTCGATACGTTGACAAGTGCTGAATATGAAAATGAAGTATCGTTTTCACACTGAGGGGGTCCAGGGAGCCGAGTGCTGTCGACAGTAATGCAACGCCCGTGCTGTATGGTGCTGTATGGAGCAAGTGGAGGCAACATGCCAGCGCACCCTTTCTTGAAGTGGCCGTATCAAGTGATTGAGGCGCACAAGCGATTGGTCGACGATGTTGCCTTCCAGATTGAGAACAACCCTCCTCAGACTGCCTATCAAATGAAGCGCAAGCGAGACCTTGAGGAGTTGAGTCTGTGGATGAAGGGTGCCTTGGATTACTCGGACAGTTGTGATGAAATCTCGGATGAGGCAGAAGGTCGAGCGCTGGAGACGATTCAGGAGGTTTTGGGGGTTAGGGATCCCGAGACCAACCGAGTCCACCAGCAGAACCAAGCCTATTGGAGCATCAACAATCACATTCTTGATGTTCTGAGCCAGTATTGGATGCGTGAAGAGCATGACATAGCAGAAACAAGGGAGCAAGGCGAAGACCTGGAAGCCTGCACGCGCAGGAGAAGGCGAGGGAGGTGGCTGGCGTGGCTGAGGGGAGGCGCATGGGATCTGCTGAGGTGGCACTGAAAGATCCTGACGAAGGACGGCTGCGATGAAGTGATGTGAAGCTGAAGTATTGTATGTGCTGTCTCTGATAGGGGACGAATTGCGCCTAGCGGGATTCGACCCCGCGTCCCTTGAACAAGGGAAGAGCGAATCACCCACTAATACAAAGCCTTCAGGCAATGTATAGTGGTGAGCACCCTATTTAAACCCTTGTAGTAACTTGGCCGCTCTCCCATTGTCTCTCCTCGCCGTATCAGTCTCTACCGTGTTTGTAGTCTTATAGGGTGTGTTCTGATATAGGGTACGTAAGGATAAGGTTAGAGGGGAGTACTGCTTGGTGTCATGGTGTCCAAAGGTGATGTGCTTGGGCCGCTGATGTGACATGGCTTGCAGCTTCGGGTGATTAGGTGTGAATGGTTGTGTGAGATGCGAATATGCGCAGCTCTTTTTGAAGATACCATAGTATTTCTGTAATTAGAGGGCATATGAACCCTGAGCTGGACGTGGAAGTGGGGTTGTGTACGGGATCGAAGGCTGGGCTTCGCTGGACGGCATTGATGTAACGGACGGACGCATGTAACATATTGTTGTGGGTTGAGACGAAACGCCAAGAGGCGCAAGAGTGTGCGCAGCCTGTTGGTGCCCTTGCCTTTGTCTTCTGAGCTGTTTTGATGTTGCCTCACATGTCGTTCCTCACCAACACACAGCAGGGGACAGACAAACTTCTCGGTTGTTTCATACCCCCTGGCTGCAATGGGGGTTCATTGTTCCTTGCAGCGTGCCAGGGAGCTGCAAAAATATAAAAATAGCCATAATAATAGGCCCTTTTGCAAATTTACGTTTTTATGCATAAAGACGTAAAAGTAAAACATAAATGTAAACGTAAAAACCAAGGAAAGACTTTTTCCTACCCACTAGGACCTTCAGTCTTTTTTGGAATTGGTCATTTCAATCCTTTTTTTATCATATGCATGCATGTCTGTCATGCATGCTAAGCCACACAAAAGCCAACTGTACCCCTTTCTAGTGGTGTCCTGAGGACATTACCCACACAGGGCTTCATGGCAATGATGGGTAGACATTTTTCACATGCTATATAGGTCGATAAGGTGCCAGGATCCCTCAGAACTCTCTACATAACTTGCCTCACCCATGGAAGGACACAACATATACTTTAGGCCCTTAAGTTCAGGGCATTCCACAACCCTCTAGCTTCCAGGAATGCATGTGCATTCCCACATGAGTGTCAGGACGCAACCGTGCATATCATAAGGGTTCATTAGGTGCACGTGCACACTTCTGTGCGCGCCATACAGTGGTAACCATTTCGTTTGCATGACCCCTATGCCACAAGTATATTTCAGGACGCATTTTGTCTCAATGTAAGCTTGCGGTCACATGATACCCACTTTTCTTGCAAAGCAACAGACTATGTGCCCTCCCTCGTCATTTGGGTTGTCTGAATGGCCCCCAAGGACCATAGGATCGCTGATGCGTCAAGCGAGCTCGGCTTGCACGCAAGCCTGCACCCTTGATGGGCAGGACCTCCTAGAATCATCTTTGGCCTGATCAATCTGGGCCTGATCAACTGACAAGTGACGTGAGTCTTTTGAGTGCACACAGTGACTCCTTCCAGTCAGCCCCTGCCTCCCTCACTTTCTCCGGCAAAACTCACTCCCAGGGCATTACAACCCCAATATTTCGGAAGTGTTCTCACTTTTTATTTCATTTTTTTCCATCAACAGTGACGGGTTACTCGGGCCATCCCATACAGTGTGTATCACGCATACCGTCGACACCCCTCGTGAGCCAATTATGAGATAAGTCAGCATAACGGTGCCCATTATGTGGCTTCATCGAACATAAGCTCGTGTCGTCTCGGGGTGGGGGTGTTGTGGGTGGGGATGTGACGTCCCCACTCACGGGTCGCTATTGCGGGGCCGCGACCGAGCACCGCGCCGGCTGACTGTCCCCCCGATGACCAATCCCCCCGCCTCCGCCCCGCGGCTTGATGCGTGCCAACGCCAGCGCGCGTGGGCGCCGGGCAGCCAATGGCGAGCGGCCCGCCGTCCGGGCGCTCCTCACCGGACGGACGGGCGAAGCCGCAACGGGTGGTGCTTCCAGCGGCCGCAAAACAACCACCACCAGATTGCTCCGCCGGCACCACTTTCCCGCCCTCCCCCCGCCCTCCCCCCTTTGGCCCCTCGGCAATGGGCAGGGCGCTAGGCGGCGGCGGCCAGGGTGGGGGAGGAGTGGGGTCGGGGCGGGGATCGCCGATGGGGCCATTGCGGATCGGCGCGAGGCCGGACACGAGGGTAGTGCAGGTGGACGACACGACGGTGCCGCTGCTGGACGGGCCGGAGGGGGGAGGGGAGCCGAGGGGGTTCTTCTGGAGGCCCATTCTGTTCAGCGCGAGGAGGTGGGTGGGTGGTGGCCTTCGCGCTAGACTCTTTTTGAGCAGGAACTTCAGCGCACTGCGCTGCTTTGGGGCGGGGGGGCTTGGCAGCGGGGCGGGGATTATGCTGCTTCCGATCAGCGGCTTGGTTGGATCTGCTGCCCGCTGCGCGTTGTCAATTGCTTGCGCAGCGAGATCCGCGACCGCGGGAGGCTCATCAACGGGAACAGCGGGCTCATGAGGGATACCTCCACGCCGTTTGTGCGCGACGCTCCGCTTGTGTCTGCCGAGATCTGGAAGTGTGAACGCGGAGGGGGGGGTCCTGCTTCACGGGCTGAGATCGGTGCCATGCGCAGGAAGATCGGCGATGTGGACTGCGGCGCGGCGCCGCCGAGGCGGTCGATCGCCGTCGCACGGCCTCCGCCGGCGACGGCGCCACTGGAGGGGCGGTCCAGCGTCAACGGCACCGCTTTCAACCTGATGAACACCATGATCGGAGCAGGCGGGTATCTGTCCTGGGGGGTGGGCGCCTGGCGTCCCGACGGGCCCAGTGGCCGTTGACGCCGGATTTGGGCGGGAAGATTCCCTTGCCTTGGCGCCTGACGACCGCGGGATGCGAATTGGCTGATCGCGCCTGTTGTTGGCGTAGGGCCCACACCCTTGGGACGGGGGAGGGGGCTCTCGCTTTGTCCATGGCCCCCGGTAAGACGCCGGAAGGGCGACGCTGCGCGAGGCGGTATGAATCGCAGCCACGAGCGCGGGCCATCCTGTCGCAGCCACGAGCGCGCGCTGGTGCAAGGCGTCGAAATCCGCACTTCGCTGACAAGTGACGTGCCTCTGGGGCACGTCATGGCAGAGCGCAAAAGGGCACACCTCTGGTGCAAGAGCCTCTGGGCGACGATGCCAAGGGCGTTCCAGAACGCTCATGCTAGGTGGATGCTTTTGCGCCAATACTTTGTGCGTGCTTGCCGCGATGTCTTGCATTTGGATTGCGTTCGCGACTTCCAACGTATGTGACAGCATTCCAGAGCCCGGCAGGCTCTGATTGTCCCAATGGTGCCTATCGTGGCCCTTGACGGCCCTTTTGACCCTGTCCGCCGCGTTGAGATATTGCGCTGGTGACGACTCGCCGTGGTGTCTACCGCATGGTATACGATCACTCGCCCAGGCGCAGTTTCGCGTTGAGCACGCTGTTGATGCAAGACTGGCCCGAAAGGGGTTCCATTCTGAGATAATGGCGCTCCTGGCTGCGTGCAAGTCTGCGAGGAAGCGATGCAATTGTCAACAGGCGTGAAATTAGTGCTGCTTCCGAGATTCACCACCACCTGAAACTGGGTTTTGAACATGGGGAACATAGCAGCCAAAATAATGGAATCGCGGCCTGATCGGCCTAGCCCCGCGGGTGATACACGTCCACAGGCGCACAGAGCAGGCAGAGTCCGCCAGTGATTTTGTGACTATAGAACCAGCACAATTGCACTTGCCACCGGAACCTGGACATTCCACAACTAACAGAGTATACAGGGCTCCACTCCATTCCGTAGGGGACGGGATCAAAGGGCACATATTAAGGGATCTACCATCTTTGAAAGGCTTGTCCCCATGCAGTCGAGCCTTGGGACCTTCGTATATATATGGGTGGGTTCATGCCCGACTTCGCCTTGCTTGTGTGTGTAGTGGCAATGGTCTGACATATTTGAAAATTGACATCACTGTATTCACTCTGGACCCAAGGGGACGGCGATGAATCGTCCTTTGTACTGATACATGCAGGCCCACTCAAGCGTTCATGCATCCAGTGACCAAAGCGACTGCATATTTGAGTGCGATGGGAACCTCAAACGTTTTGTGATCGGATCAGGCTTGATGGCTCTGCCACGTGTGTACGCCATGATGGGCATTATTCTGAGTGTCTTCATGACAATTGTGGTGGCCACCTTCATGTACCTGTGCTCCGCAGTGCTGGTGAGGTCAGTGCTCCTCATTCAGTGATGAGACAAAGATAGATTGACGTGATGGGGCGCTATCCCATCATTGCAGCCACAGGGCTTGCAACCTGTGGCACAGTTGTCCAACCTGCAGTTCACCCTTCAGTTTCACGTGTGTACTGCAGCGGTTCTTATGCACAGAGGCAGTTTACTGAAAATTGACTGGCTGGAGCCTCATGTGTTGTTTCTGGGACAGTCTTGAGCCCAGTCACGATGCAAAGCACAGCTTCATTTATTCCTCCATGTGGAAAGAAGTGCTGCGAGCTCAATTCAGTGCAGTGGTGGAAGCCTGAATTGGTACATCAACCTGCTGTTGCTGGCATATGCCTGTCCTTAGTTTGAATCAACGGATGCCTTATCATTCCTTGAATTGACCGCAGTCACCCTCCCTCCAACACTTGGCAAACACCACCGTGGTGTGCAGTAGTATTTGCGTCGGGTGGTATGCTTTGCCCGTCTTCTGTGTGAAAAGTCTGGGACTGTTGTTCAGACAGCGGCCAGACGGACACAACTGGAAGTCTTGTTTTCTGCCGTGAAGCAAAATCCTTTGAACTGCAAAATCCCAAAATTAAGAGTGTGCAAGTTGGTTCCACATTTATCTGTGGCAAATTGTTTGCGCACATCTTTTGGAAACTGGACAGTACCGTACCGAGAGAGAATGTTCCAGTGGCTGTCGCTGCTATAGACTATAGGCTATAGAATGTTATTGCAGGATATCAGCAGCATTCAATTAATAGAGTAATTCATCGCGACCAAACACCTGCAATTGTTTCACTGTCAAGAAGCATTGCCCTGTTGGTGCTTGACGGGTCCGCCGCATCCGCTGGGATTGCACGTCACCAGGCTAGCTGCCACTCATTCCTCAGCGCCTGCCACAAAAACACTGATCAAATGCGGCTGCCGTGGCCTAGGGCTGCCGACCGAAGCTCCGAGAGGACCTACACTGAGCTGGCGAGGAGCCAACTGGGATCATGGGCTGGATTTATCGTCCAGTGTTCCATTATTCTCAACAATGCAGGTGTGCAATGCGGCACATTGGGTTGTAGTGCCAATACCAGGGGAATTTCCGCCTCCTGCTCAACACATTAATTGCGCTTGTTAAGTTCATTAAGCAGTTGGCATCAAAAGCGCGAAAGTCGCTGTCGGTTGGTGTGTAGTTAACTTAATTAATTACTTTGAGTTGCCTTTGAAGATTTTCGGGCATTGTCATCAGTACGTGGCGCACGTTGAGGCCAAGTAATAGTGTTTGGAATTAAGCAATTGTGGTGGGGACACTTTTTGTCTTGACCTGGTGGCCTCTGGAAATTTCGTCGAGGTGATATTGAACAAAAGTGTTGATGCAAAAAGACTCGCCAGTCATTGAACATACACTGCCAACCCGTGGTGGTAAACTCCCTGCTACATTTTCGACATTTACGAGAAAAGTACATCTGATAAATGAACACACATTTTATGCGCGTTTACATCGCATTACGTAGAATTATACTCGTTTGTACAGTTGCATGCCGCCGCTGCAATTGGGAAAAACAATTCTTCTGAACCACGTATCTCCGACGCTTGAAAACACATAGCTGAGGAAGATTTTTCCTTCATTGCCAGGAATCCTGCTGGTCTACTTGATCATTATTGGGGACCTAATGGTCGGCACGCAAAGCTCTGGATACCATGGACTGGTGACGTCATGGTTTGGTATCCACCCAGAGGCGGGAAAACTCCCGTGGTACTTGAGCCGCTGGTTCTCGGTAAGGCCGCCAGCCACGCCTCTCCAGCAAGCAAACTAACAAATGAGGACTAGCATAGTTCATTGTGACAGCGCACGATTCAAGCCAGCACAGAACTGGTGGTTGGCTCACATACATGGGGAACTCGTCTGAATTGCACACGTGATCACTCCCTTTCATGCTTCCATGCTGAGCACGATTCGTCTTGTTGTTCGTTTCGCTGGTGGTTTCCACCTTTGCTGCTGCACTTCAATACCTCCGCGCCACCTCCATGTGGATTCCTTCAGTCTATGCAACGAGCGTGAACAATGCCGCTCAGGCTGAGCGCGTGGATCGAATTGCGCGGTGCTTGTTGATTCACATGTGCCAGCCTCGGGGCCCGCGATGCAGCCAGGGCGACTCTTTGTCGAAATTCAAGATCCGCTAAGGAAGCACACATCAGCTTTGAAATGCTGTAGTTGAATGGAATCAAGCCAAGAATGCATGGGTGTTGCATGCAGCAAGACAGGCAGGCAGCTCATTGTCCAGCCAAGGTGTGCATGGACAAGTAAGCACATATGCCACTGTTGGCGAGGCTCCAGCACGATTGCGCTTGCCTCCGCCGCTTTGGGTATTCTATGGTGACACAACTGGAACTGCCCAATCTGTCTCCATTTGCTCACGCCAGGTGCTCGAAAGCCCCCAAAGTTTGAAGGTCAACGCCGGTGAGTGGTGCGGCGGGCGGAAGAGCGACTGGGATCGTGCAGGGGCTTGGAGCAACAAAGAATATTCAGAAACCATTGTTGTAGATTTCTCTTTTCAGGCGAGCGTATTGTGATGGCCGACATGCAGAGAGTTCAGCCAATTAGCGTACCATTGAAGTGTGTGGAACTTTCTGCAGGTCATGATGGTGTGCATCGTGTTCCTGGGCCCGCTGGTCTTCCAAAAGTGAGTGACTGGCAAGTGATGATCAAACCACCGTGGGAAGCTGTCAGTTGAAATTCCAATTCGATTAAGCTCTCAAACATGCCACATGCCAGATGTTGAATGCGTAGCCGATAAATCGAGTCATAAGAATATGATGAAATTTGTGCAGGAACTGTGAGAGGGCGCACTCAATGACACCCCAGAGCCACATCTTCGCACTTACTGATAGACTCCTCAGCCTGTCACAATGCCCACGCTGTTGGATAGGTTGCAACTTCATACAGTGTGGAAGTTCAATTTCAGCGTCAAATGGACACAGTCCTTGACCGCTTGTAAAGCCGTGCTCCGAAGTACCCCTGAGTACCTCCGATTTGCCCCGAAGTATCTGATTTTCGCAAGGTGTTAGCACGATTTCGCACAAGTGTACACTATGCAAAATGGTCAAATTTTTTACAGGGTGAGTCATGAACAATGCCATGCACTTTGAGTTGCTCATGCGCATTTTGCATGCGTGTTTTTTACGCTTTCTAACAAGGCGCAGCGGCCGTCCATGTCAGTCCTGATTGGCCTTCGGTGTAGTGACACACAATCAGTCACCACCTGTCAGCCATGAGCCAGTAGTTGGGTGGCATTGCATTGCGACTAACGGCGAACTTAACATGTTGCAAGAGACTGTATTCAAATTGCGTTGGCCGCATGACGCACTGCACAGATGGCTCAGACCACGCGCTGCAGACTGCGTTTTGAATCAGTTTGTGGAACTGGGTTTACAGAGAATGCACGAATGCATGTTGATAGTGGCGGTGCCAGTGTTCGAGTGCTGGGCGCAGGGCGTGGTTTCTTCGTGCGCCGCCAATATTGGCAATCCACAGAGTTATGCCGCTGCGACCACTTCTCATTAACGGCTTTTGCTCATGGGATATCCGTTGTGTCCGTCGCGTAGGCGCCTGCATGTTCTGGCTCACACAAGCACTTTCGCAATCGGCTTGGCCACTGCCTTTGCAGTGGCAACCACGCTGCTGGCCGTCGTGGTGGGGTTCCAGGGGAAATTTGATAAAATCCCGTGGGGCATGGACCCCTCCATCAAGGAGCCCGACATGCACAAGAACTGCATTGCGGCGGTCGTGATGACGGGAGTGCCGGTGCTGTTGTACGCGTTCGTGTACCTCTTCAACGTGCCACCGTTGGTGAGTTTTCTGCCTTTCTGCTCTCGAGAAAGCAGCTGATGATATGTGCGACCGCTTGTGGTGCTTAAATGCTGGAATGATGGCACTTTCTTTTGATGGGAGTCCTTGGCATCTCTGGGGATGATGCTGCAGGCAAAAATATAGTTTTCACAATTTCTAGCTGTATAGAGATTGTCTTAGACCAAACCTTTTTTAAGGTCCAAAACCATGCTTAGATGGGACCCATCTTGTGGTATGAAGCATGTTTCTGGTGGCAATTTTCAGCAGCGCATTCCGGACAATCCGCGAGGAGCCCCATGGTCAATATCGCCTTTCCCGCTCAAGGGTAGTGCCTCAAGTCTGGCTTGCTAGCATTTGGCGAATGCACCTACTGTGTTGGCGCCGGTCTCTGGAGTGACTACTCTATTTCTGACCTGCCCGGGGTCGATTCGTTGACCATTTGCAGATGGAGCTGCGCCCTGGAACGCTCGCTGCGCCCCAAAGCCCAAAACACAAACTGCAAAAGGGGCAGCAGTCTCTTTAGCGACCGCAGCGTCGATGCCACGCAAAGCCCTCAACGATCTGACGCCGTTGCCCCGTCCTTCCCGCAGATGGCAGAGCTGAGGGACTACAGCCGCCCGCGCATGATCAAGGCCGTGCGCATCTCCATAGTCTCCACGACGATCCTCTACATCGTCGTGGGCGTGTCCGCAAGCCTGGTCTTCGGCGACGAAACCAAGCAAGACATCTTGGTCAACCTGAACCCGAAGGCGCTGGGTGCCTTCATGGGCCCCGACATGGCGGAGACGCTGAGCTCCCTTGTTGCCCTGGGCTACGCCGGCAAGCTCATCCTCATTTTCCCTCTAGGAAACTGGTCGCTCAGGGAGAACTTGTCCGACTTGGCGTTTGGCACGCAGCGCCCCACGGGCTGGCGGTTCAACGTCATGACCGCCGCCATCCTGGTGGCCATGTACGTCATGTCGCTGATGTGTGGCTCGGTGCTGAACGCCATCGACATCATCGGCTGCACCGCCGCCGTAGGCATCAGCTTCATCATACCCGCGTGGCTCATCCAGAGGTTCGAGCCCAGCGGGTGCATGAAGGCCTTCGGGGCGGCAGTGTGGGTCGTGGGGATGTTCTGCCTTGTGGAGGGGTTGGTGGGGGAGATGTGGCGGATGGTGTACCAGGCGCCCCTCTTCTGCTGATATTATGTGATCTATTTGATCTGATCTCATCTGACCTGTCTGATCTGATGTGCTCACGCGGCTGATTGCAGATCAGAGGGCTGTTGGACTTGATGGGGCGGCGTCCAAAAGGCCTGCACGCCTTTAGTGGTTCCGAGATATCTGGCCAGAAGTATTGGAGGCCCCACCCCCGTCCAAAAGTAGTGATAGATGGGGAGTTTGGAGCTGTAAAGTGTCTTGTATTCTATTGTACAACAACGCATTTGGGGAAGTGGCGTGTAGGCAACAGCCCAGGGCTGCCCGCAGCGGCGTTGGGCGCCGGGGCACGAAGAGAACGTTTCGAAAGACCGGAGGCTGGCAGCTGCGATTTGGAAATCAGGGTGAAACGTTTTCGAGATGGGTTTGTGTGGAGTTTCAGGAGGCGTGTCTGACTGATCCCCAAGTGGAAATTTGAGGGGGGCATCGGAAGTGGCATTTTTGGCACACTGTGAGGGTAGTAGGAGAGACAGGAGTGGAGCTCGGGGGGTGGGTGAAAGGGTTGGGTGTGGGGGGCCAAATGCTGTTTGAGTGCAGATGGGCGGTGGCTGTAGAGTGTAACATGTCGTCACAGGGCCGCTGCCTATCTCAAGCCAGTTGAATTTCCGCGCCAGCGCCTGGTGCTGTGAGCATCGTGCTTTACTTGCAAGGGCTTTAATTGCGGGCAACATGAAGGTGGTTAGCATGCCGGGAATGCGCCGATATCTTGATGAAAGGAGAGATCTTGAATCTTGAGTTCGGGTCGCGGGCGCAGACAGTGTGTGGCTTAACAACAACAGCCCCCCACCCTTGGCTAAGATATATTTGCTGACACTGTGACTTGGGGTGTGTGTGCGTGTGTTTGTGTTTGTGATCGTGTGTGTGTGAGAGCTGGAGGACAGAAAATGTACTATTTGCTTGCGTGCGTCAGGCAGGGAAAGAAGCTGTCCAGGCAACTTCCAGGCAACAAAGGGAGGATTCGGTGTAGCCAATTGGAACGCGGCAGTAAGCGAGAGGAGAAGAAAACGACAAGTTGTGAGATATACGTTCTGGCGCCCATTCGCATTGATACTTCGGGAGATTTAGGCGTTCCCTTGCGTCTTTGTTTCCATTTGTGCTTTCCTGTCCGTGCTGTATGGGGGAACACACGAAATGTAACAGTTTTTGACCAAAAGGAACGGGTGAGGAAGGTTTGTCAATCTTGCAGTGATCCTCCTGGTTTTGCAGCTTCTGCACGCAAAATATGGGGAAACGCAATGACCACACAACAGTGCACATGCGCGCTTCAGTGTACAGAATCAATGGTGGCATTTAACATTAAGTTATTATACACAGTAAGAATTATGCGATCATGGGAAATAAGCAATGCAGGCGCAAGACAATCGCGGGCATCCCCCACACGACAATTTTTGGCAGCTATTTTCCGTCCTAGGCTTGAAAGATCACCAAGCGCAACGCCTCTGGCCCCGAATGCCCATCTGCAGGCTCTGCATGGAATGAATGCACTGTTGGCCAGATCCTTGGCCATTCATTGACAGCGCGGCCATGCACATATCAGCCCCTCCCATGCGATTCTCCTGCCATACGTGTCAAATTGCTGCTGATACACTGGTCCATGCAATGGACTCCCATGACTCAACTTCTAACCCCACACATCTGCCCATCTGGTCCTTACTCGCTTGTGCAATATAACAACGACGATTGAGTATCGTTATGTCACTGGGACCGGTACGTACGATGCCCCGTGCGAATTTCACCCCATCTTCGCCGGCGGAGTGCGCATGCCGGTTGATGGAGCCGTTGGCAACCCAGGAGGTGGCGCCACGTTAGGCCGCAGGGGGTGTCGGGTGAGCTGGGCTGTTCTTCAATGCAAAATGAAAAGTTCAAAAAGTATTGTTGTGTTTATACCATGCGATTGTTATAGCATCAGATATGCGCAGATGTCCTCCCTGTGACAACACGGACGACAACTGTCAGAAGTAGAAAGCACATAAAAACCAGGTGCAATGGATTGAAGACACAAGGGAGACAACCTTTAGTGTGAGTGTATCTTAACTAATGACCATTTGACCTTAAATCGTATTACGCCATTTCCTCTTGTCCCGTTACGCTATCGCGTCCTTCCCGTTTCTGGTCCACTCACGCCCTAACGGTTTGCCGAATGCCCCGATCCGGGGGCGGGCCTCATGGTCCGCCCCCGCCCGGAACGGAGAGGGGCATATGCCTCGTGTTCGATCGTCAACGGCCCTCCGGCATCCTTACCGGTTGCGATTCTTGCTTTGGCGCCATACTTGAGCGCCTAGCCACGCATACCCTGATATGCCATTTTCCTCCCGAAGGAGGCGAGAGGGCCGTTTCCAGGCATACCCTCACGGGCTGTGGGTGGGTGGGTTGTGAAAAATCTCTGCGCTTCCCGCTAGCGTGGCTTGCTCTCCCCGCCGCCGTGCTTACCATCCTTTGCGCTTGCTTCCGCGGCAGGCCGGCGGCGGCGGTCACGCTAGGTTATGGTCCGCAGCACCTGACGCGAGGAGCGACAACCGCGATCGCTGTGCTGCGCACTTTATTCCATCAATCGCGAGCCTGGCATGCCCGCGCTCATTATTCTCCGTTGATCATGTTAAGAATGTCGCTCAGTGTTTGATGTTCATCTTTTAATTGTTGTTCATTGTGTTTTGTTTCTTATTGTTCTTTACTCATCAGTCAGCAGCTGTTGTTTTCCGTTTTTCTTGGTTTGTTGCCTCTGCTCAGCCAGCTCCCCTTAGGTCAAATGGCGAGCTGGCGGTGTTGTGATTCCGTGCCGCGCACCCATGTCGGGCCCGCTCCGATGGCTCCCTTCACCATCTTTTTGACTAATTTCGCCGTGGGTGGCGCATCCCAGAGCCCACGGCAGTCGGCCAGAGCCACAGGCGCCATGCCGCGAACCGGCACCGGCCGCAGCCGGACCACCACGACAATGTTCCGGAGGTCCATCACTCGGCAGGAGCCACCAGCAGCCGCAAGGTCTGCCGCGGACCACCCGAATACCCTTCGCGCGCATCTCTCGGCGGCACCCAGGGCCGAGTACGTTGCGTGATGGGGCATTCCCCGCCCATCACAACGGCATCTGGCTGGCGGCCAGATCTTCACAGCCACCACTATCGACCAGGACGTCCGATCCCGGTTCTCCGCTGCCGTGGGCCCTCCCGCTGATCGGCAGACCCTCCTGGGCTCCGTTGGCGGCCCTGGATGCGGCCATGATTCATTCTGCTGGGTCGTGTATTGCAGGTGTTGCACGAACGGTCACCTGCACATTTGTCGTAACACCATATGTACGAAAGCTTCTTCTTCCTGGGCTCCGTACTGGGGCGCTTCTGCATTCCTGTATCTGCGGCCGCCGTTGACCGCCACAGGCGACTGGTGCCGGCGGCCTTCGCGGCCAACAGCCCGGCCAGGCGCGCCTGCTCCTAGATTTCGCAGAGGCAGCTCGCCGCTCGAGCGAGTCGGCCGCACAGCGCGGCTCCTCGGCCGCTCAAAGCGCCCACCCGTTCACATGCCCTCCGCGGGGGCCACGCGCAGAGAGGCCACAGACGCTGTGGGCAGTCAGCGGACGCCCTCAACGCAACACATCTGCTGTCAACCCGAAGCCATCGTGATGGCCTCACGTAATGAGCCTTTCCCAACTCACCCACCCAGGGCCACCCAACCCGCCCGTCCGTCCACCGGCCATTTTTTCGCCCGAATTTGGGCAATTTTTTGTTTTTTTCTTCGTTTGCGCGTTTTTTCGCCCGCTTTCGTTTGACTGGAGCCGTGCGGGCAGCCAGGGGCAGCTGTCAGGTCGTTTGGGCCAAAGCTGGCGATGCAAGGAGGGCGGGCGCCACACCGCCCGGCGGGGCCGGCCAGGGTGCGCTGCACGGACAGGTGAGCACCGGGCCCCCGGGGCCAGCGCCGTGGTTTGTGTTTGTGCGTGGGCGCGGCGATCGAGGCCCGGCGGGGAGCCGGGAGGAACCTGCGGGGGCCCTTGGGGCGATCATGGGAGAGGCGGGGTGGCCGGGGGGGAAGGGTTTGGGCTGGGGGGGAGGAGGGTAGTGCCGCGGTGGCGATTTTGGTGGCGCGGGGAATTTTGACGAAAGGGGGGAATGTGCGACCGGCGGGCCGGGGCCCGGCATGGGGTGGCCGGCAAATGGGATGCGGAGGAGGGGAGAAGGGACGACCTGGGCTACCTGCTGTTTTCAGCGCCTATGTGTGAGGAGCGAAATCCGTCCCGGGAGTGGGGTAGGGGAGGGCAAGGTGAGGAGCAGGGCGGCGGGAGGGCGGCTCGGAGGAGAGAGGGAGAAGGGCTCTCAGAGCAGCACCAGGAGCCAGGACGTTGCTAGGGGCGGTGGGGTCGGTCGAGGGCCGGGGTCGGCCGCGTAGGGGAGAAAATCGGCGGCGACGGAAAATCGACCGCAAAGAGGGGCAGCTTCGTCAGCGGTCGTCGTCCGTAGGCATTCCGTAGACCGGGGCGAGCGGCCGGGTGGCGGCCGGGCCTCGGACGGCCGGGGGGGTCGGGGGCGGCTCTGGGAGGGCGCAGGCCGCGGTGCTTGAGTCGCGACGAGCCGCGATTCGTCCGGCCGTCGGTTGCGGGTGCGGCAAGGCCCAGCGGCGGTGCCAGCCCCGTGGCGACGCGCAATTTTTTTTCGGTTGTAGTCGGTGGATGCGCTGCTTCTGTTGCTTCAGAGGCGGGATGCTGTGCTGTTGTTTGCGCCCTGGGCGCCTCCATCCGCGGTCACAAAATGGTTGGGGTGGGATGGTCAGCGAACTTCACAGGAGTGTTGGTTTACCTTCCTGGATGTCCTGATCTGCACCCCTTTTCCACCCTTAAACCCTCAGGCCCTCGAACAACGCCTGTCTCAGGCCAACAGTTGCACAAACGTTTTCCGCCCCGGGGGTTGGCCAAGGGTGACTAATCGCCTGTCAACAGCTTGTCCCATCTTTGACGGCCTTATCGTCCCCCACTACGCCAGGGCCATGCCCAATGCTCCCTGGAGCTGAGCGCAAATTTGCCGCCGTTCCTGCCAGGCAGCCGCCGGTGGGAGGTGGTGACACTGACTCCGGCCCGGGGCTGCCACGTTTCACGCGCAGCGTTAAGAAAAGGGAGCAGGAGACCCTGCAGAAATGGGTTCAGTGTAGCACGTGCAAGAAGTGGCGCAAGGTGAGGGGCCACCTTCGCGAATCCTGTTGCGTTTCCTGAATCGATTCCCAATTCGATTCCTGCCACCCATTTGCTATTGTTTTGGGCTTTTGGAGCTGTGTTTTGTTGTCCCACCTGGGAACAGAGGCACCACCCCCCTCCCAGAGCAGCAGATGTGATGTTGGACTGCTTGGAATTGCAACATGCACAGGTGCACAGATGTACCATTGCGCATGTTGTTCAGTTGCCACAGTCCATTGTGGTGCTGCAGATGCTGCTGGAATGTGATCAGGAAGCATAAAGTTGTGACCTGCATCCTGTACCCTGGGTTGTTAGTAAGCTCCTTTGCTCCAAGAATCTGGAGAAGCCCTGCTATAGCCATGCTCCTGAAATTTCCAGCCTCAAAGCTCTGCTGGAGGTGAAGCCTGCCTCTGCATCTGCTGACAAGTGGATTCGGGGGAAAACATGCTAAGGAGCACAGTGTCACACAGCCTGCAGGCCTGGTGATAGCCATTGCGTACGCAGCCCCCTCACCAGTGGAAGCTGGTTTGGACTCAGGGGCTGGCCATGGTTGTGTGCATGCAGAAAATCTGCTATTCCACCAAGCTCTGCCAGATAATCGCTTTACTGGCGAAGCAAACAAATCAGTTCTGATACCATTAACAAATTCCCCTCACTGCTGAAAGGTCTCAAAATGAATGCCGTACAACAACACAACCATCAAACAAGTGCATGAATGTAGCCTTGAATCAGCACACGGCAGCTATTGTTTTCAGTTGTCCATTTGGCTATTCGACTTGTGGCTGCATGGGAACTGTCTGCCAAACAATTGTGCTGCAGTTTGTATTGCCCAGATTCTGGATTGATTGCACCTGTGCTGGAATGCACGCTTCTGGGACAGTGAGGCTGTGGCAAAATTCCAGTACAGTTGTCAGAAGGCATGACAAGTCAAGCCCTTGCATCCTGCAGGCGATGACGGGTGCAGAAGGACCACCCATTGCTTTGGTCTTTATTGCAAAGGGCAATCAAGAGATTGTATCCAGTACCCATTCAGTGCTTGTCCAATGCAATGGTTCTGCACACCACACAGCACAGATGGCCAACTAGCTACTCATCAGGGCCTCTTGCCCTTCATCGCCAGATGAGCTCAGTTGATCTGCAGTTGAACAATGCAGTGATCTCAGAGCTATATATACTCCTATTTCGTTTTCATTTCTTTGGGGGCAAGGCAGGGAGTGCTATGACTTTGCATTAACATATGCTACCGCAAGAGTGCTGTTGCTCTGCTGATCCCAGGTGCAGCACCTATGCTGCAGCCGTATTGGTACACCATCAGTATTGCAAGGTGGCAGCTGAACACTATGACTCGGATTCAAGTTGGAGAAAGGACAAGCCCTGAAGGGCGATACCCAATGGAATGTGAGAATGAACCCTTCAATAATGTTGAAACACAATGGCCATTTGCATACCGCATGAAACGAATGAAGAACACGTCCTGTCTGTCGGCTGTATCCAATCCTACAAAGTTTCAAGACAGCTCCAACACGTGCCGGACTTCATTGAAAATCTTTTGTTCCCATATTTGTGTTGTGTTTGCGCTGCGATGCTCTCCACATTTGTAACAATGTGTTCAGTGCATGCATACCGCTTCGCAGTTATATTTGTCTGCTCCTGTTGGTGCTCAGACTAGGGGTCATGCAACATAAGAGCATTTGCCTTTGTCCCATTCCAATAGTATCCCCTTGGGTCACAACACAATATATGTATCAGCAAAACAGACAGAGGCAATCATAATGACACTAATGTATGTGCGTGCTTGTACAGGTGCCCTACATCCTGAAGGACACAGACATATCTGAGAATTGGACCTGCTCAGACAATGCTTGGGACCCGAATTTTGCATCTTGCAGCATACCCCAAGCCCTCTCAAACGAAGAGATAGACGACGTGCTCGCTGGGCAGGTACCATGCCTGGTTGTGCCTGGGCCAATGTCTCGCCTCAGGGATGCAGGCTCTCTCTGCGAATGCACCGTGGCCATCTGGCTGAACTGTCGTTAGAGGAGGCTTGCAAAAAGGACCAGCCATTGACTTGATAATCCACAAATATCACTGTAGACTTGTCATAGAACATTGTCTTGACACTTGGTGCATCCTCAGTGCTGCTACTGTGCTGCCGATCCGAATGTGATGATATTTGTCAGAACATGACGAAGCAGTGTCTTAGCTGGCGGTGATTGCTGGTTGGAGTTTGGATTGGCGACGCTACTGCGGTGCAAGGCATTCCGGTGTTGTTCAATGGCAGCTATGCAGAGCTTGGGCTTGGGCTGTGTTTGGTGCTGACCCGCAGCAGCTGCTCGATTGACGCCCGTACCACTGATGATTGTTACAGTCTCAAAGCAGTGCAAAATAAACTCCCAATAATCTCAACATGTGCTCAATTGCGATCTCCAGAGTCCTTATACCTCCACGTGTTGCAGTAAAAGATGCAAAGCAATAATGGTGGATATTTGGAACCGTGTTGCATTGAAGATGCAAAGCAATAATGGTGGATATTTTGAACTCAAACCCCAAGAACGGCACAGCATGCTTAAAATTAAAATGACTTGCACCAATGGAATCAAATCTGCACTTCAGCAGTGGTAGATGTGGCAAACGTTGCTGTCATGCACTATATGCACTGGATGCTTGGCTGAGTCGACAGCATTCATTCCAAAGGAACAAGGCAAAAGATTGCACAGTATCTGCCAATGTGCTTTGGGTCTCTTCTGCCCAGCTCTAACCCACATCCGCGTGTGCTTGCCAAGGACGAGAAAGAAGACATGGATGACGAACGCGAAAAGGAGGGATGCTTAGATGGGTAAGTGTGGGTGTCTTGCCATTGACTGTGCACCAGGTGCATTAAGATTCACCTACAATCCTGAGTCTTGTGCATGACAATCTACACATGTGCATTCTTCTACTTCTGTTTGGCTTTCACTTTCACTTGCTATTTCTATGTCTATCTCTACTTTTATTGCTATTTCTATTGTAATGTCCATGTATTTCTGTTTCTTTCTGTTGTAACTTTCATGTGTTTCTCTCCGGTTCTTCTGTGTTTCACACCAACAATTTGTTTGTTTACTTCTTTTTGCAGTTATGTGCATGAACGGGAACATGCTCATGCCCACCTGTAACTATCCAGTCTGTCATGTCACCTGTGCAAAGTGGGCTGCCACCCTCAACTTTTCGGGATTGTCTGAGTGACAGCTAGCCAATGCCAGTGCAGTTCACATTGGAATGCTCAAGGGCAGCGATTTGTCACCCTCAGCAGTTTATTGGATTGAGTGACACTATTACACTCCCATTCAGGTATGAAGCGGGCCCTGAAGTTGATGAAATAGATGACCACGATGCGGCCCCAGATGAGACCAGGCCTGGCTTTAGCCCACGCCCTGTAAGGACCACCAGCCGCACTCGATCGCGGGATCTTATTGTCAATCCCCCTGCTGAAAACAAGTCTGCCACACCAAAGGAAGCAACCGAGGGCAGGTCCGGTGGCAAGGGACGTGGCACGCCCATGGCGGGGGCACCCTCCAAGGCACCGAAGAGCATGAGGAAGCCATCTAAGGCCAAGATGACGAAGCCGCCTGGTGATGTCGCCGACGTGGCTGAGGTGCTGGTTGGGATGGGAACAGAACAGATGGAGGTATGATGTAACCACATCACAGATACGCTGTGCGTTGAAATGCTGTTAGTCAGTCGATTAGTCAACTGACAGATGGGTCACTCAGCCAACACTCCATTATATAACATTTCACATGGGTGCAACACCAACTGCCTAGTGCGGTATTTGAGTGAGTTGGTCTCAATGTAGATGCCTGTGAGTCCTGCCACAGTATTTGTGAGTTTCTGCAGCGCCAGTGGGCTGTATTCTGCACAGCTGGAGATATCAGTGATCCGCTTGATGTTCCACGGGGAAGGTGTTGGCCCATGTTGTGAATTGATACTTGGGCATTGACATGATTGTTTGTCATTGCTTGAATCAGATTCAGTAGGCGAATCGAAGTAAGTAATACTTGAAAATAGGAAATAAATAATGCTATTGCAGTGCAGATTTGACAAAGTAAATGGTACTCTTGTGGTGAACAACACCAGTGATAGTCGTTCACACATGGGGAAATAGTGGGGTAGTAGTACCAGTAGAATGCGGCTGAAGCTAAATGGAATGTGATTCGATTGAGCCAGGGAATCTGTTGTCCTAATTGTGGACTGCCACATGGTTGTGAACAACCTGCAGTATCGAATTCTTCCGCAATGCCTTGGTGACTTGCAGACAGTGGGAATGTACTTACTTTTCTGTTTTGGTGCTTGTCATGACAATACAAAGCTTCAAGACGACACCATGCTTGCTCTGTTGCCTGATTTTCTATATTTTGTTTGTGATGACAGAATGCAATGTGTTTGCGTAACTCGCACATCAAATTCACTCTACCAACAATTCAACATTTCCACAATTCTGCAGATGACAACAGCTGTCATGCAATTGCAGCTGCGTTTCTACGGCTCAGCATGAAATTCAATGCACAGGCTATGCACAGCGCTTGTGGGTTTAGGATCCCAAGCAATGTGCAATGCAAGTGTGTAGCAGCCTGACAGTGGACACATGATTGAATAATGATGTGCCGTGCAGGGCCGTGATGGTGCTGGCAAGGGGCCTGCTGCCTACGAGGAGCATGCTCACCAGCACACACACCACAGGTTCCATCCAGCCCGACTTGTGTGGGCCAAAGTGGAGGGACATGACTGGTGGCCGGCATGTGTTGTAAGGAGGAGGGCTGTCCCAATCGAGGTGCGTTTCTGTTGCGACTGCATTGCTGTAGTAACAGTGCATCCCACGTTGTGATGTGCAGCAATGTTGTAATATTGTTGTAGTGTGCATAAGTGGCTGACATGCAGGGTTCGCTCACTTGTGCATTCCACCTCTGGCACGTGCTGGCAGACCAGGAAGCGTGCTGTGCAATGACGTTTAAGGATGTGTGAACATGGCAAACAAACTTTCAAATAGGCAGGAAAATGAGGAACCATAATTGCACAATTTCAAGGAGAGCGCGCAAGACCGAAGCAGTGCAGAATCACACTGGAAATCCTTGGCTTCCTCTTTGTAGATGAACCAGCTGAGCACCAAGATGAGAATGGGAACTTCCATGGTCACCGCTTGGCGCCAAGCTGTTTGTGGAAGAAAACTACTGGATGGTATCTCACTTGCTGTGCTGATTCTTTTTCTGTCGCAGGTTGGACCTCCACCTGGCGGTGCTCAGCAGGCATTTTCCTACATCCCTGTTGTGTTCTTTACACCTTCAGGAATACCGGGGGAAGTGAACCTTGGGATGGACACAGCGGAGTTTCCCATCTCTGCTTGCAAGCGGGCATGTGGGGAGACAGGTGAGAATTCTACTTGGTAGATTTTGCTTTGGGTGCCCTGTATTGAGAACTGGAGGCAATCTGCACCTTGGACAAAGAGTGCTGCTCTTTCAAGGTGTATGCCAGCACTTCAACACTGACAATGTATGCTGACAGATGGTTGATGTGCTGCTCTTAATGAAAGCTCTTAGATTTTCGGCATTGGGAAGCAACTGCTGATGTGACAGCCAGTCCCTGGCAAGCGTGCATTGGCATTTCACAAGAGTTTCACAACAGTTGAAGAATTGTTCAGCGGTGTGGTTCACAATCTTCATGCACAAAGGCAGTTTATAATCTTTGAATGTATGCTCAGTGCAGAAGGCCTTTCTTTTGTAGTCAATTGCAAGTTGCAAAGGCAGAGGGCATTGTTGCCCCATTGAGAAGGCTGATCTGAGCTGATAATTTAAAGGTCTTTAAATTTATGCATATTTGGCTGTATGCACCAAACACAACAGTTTGCATTTTACTGGTGTGGCCCCTACGCTTTGTCTCTACCATTCGATCATCCAAGCCAAGTGCGAAGAAGAACTCCTTCACCTTAAATTTGTTGTCCCAATGGATTTGTATTTTGGTACATAATAGCCTGCCACCTGTGGTGCTGCAGAGGACGATGAGGAGGCGGAGTATGCCTGGCTGTCCCCTGCAAGTCTGAAGCCCTTTCGTTCTGGAGACCTGAGCGGCCGGGGCGATGGCATTGAGAGCCAGGACCCCGTGCTGCGATCCTCCATTGCTGCTGCTCAGAGGTCACTGAAGGACTCAGAGGAGGCGGGCATGCAGTGGGGATCGGATAATGAGGACTCAGATGGGGGTATGTGTGGGGTATGCTGTTACTGGAAAGCGGTGATACACCGCGCTTACACCTGCTGGGCGATGTCAGCCATTGGTCAGGCCTGCAGATTTCCAAAGTATGGTCGCTGTGAATACCAGTCTCCCAATCGAATCCATTGAGAACAGGGAGCGAGGTCCCATCCCTCCTGTCAAAGCAGGAAAGTTGTGGCGAGCAGCAAGACCCTAAATACTGAGGGAAGCTTGTTGAGTTTGGGTATGTGCGGGATGCTGATACAGAGGCAGGCAGGCAGCTGGCGCATGTCTTCAAGTCGAATCTTTGGTTGTTGTAAGTTTCAGAATTAATTGCAAGCACTGCCCTTGCATGAATAGTTTGGGAACTCAGCTGAGTGGCCACATACTGTGGATGATGTGTCTGTGTGAACTGGGGTGACAAACTTTTATTCAAATGCCAGTGTGTGGGGTATTGGGCTGTACAGTGCTGCTGGTGGTAGCATGCACACGTTGTGAGTGTGTGTGTGTGTGCATCGACATGTGTTACAATCCCAGGAAACCACTGGTCATACAAAGGAGCACCACCGTCCTAGCAGATAAAGACAGGCCCTTTTCCGCTTTGCCGCACTATAGGGCCACCGATGGCTAGAATGGAATCGAAACATGAACATGCACTTGTGGCATTACAGGTTGGGGCTACTCTGCCACCCTCCTACATGGCTCAGCAGGCAAACAGCACTCAAGCCGCACCAAAAAGAATCCAAAAACTCGTGCCAAGAAGGCTGCCAAGGGCAAGAGGTACGCACTTGGGAACAGGGAGGAGGTTGTGCAATTATCCCATCTAAGTGTGGATCCTTCTTGCCACCCACTGCACGGCAAGTGCTGGACACATATCTGGAGTGCGGAACAAACAAAGTGATTGGACAGGAAAAGATGGAATCATTGTGAGGACCTTTGCCATGAGTGAAAACACGATTGGACCTAAGTTAGTGATGACAACAATATGCTACAACCACAGAATTTGTTCTCTCTCACAGCCAGGTGTTCCTCACTCCCAAGGGATCCAGTAGAGAAGGCATTGGGATGCATGTACAGATGTTATATAAAATTCAGAACTCAAATTTCACAACGCAGGTGATGCGCAAAGCGGTGAGCCCCGATTCTAAAACATGAATCTGCTGCTGCTTTCGAGTTGTTTCGTTGTGGCACACTGGAGGCAACATGGAAGTGGATTGACTTTTGCGGAAAATAGCACTTCCCCTGTGAGGAAATAATCAAGTTGCAATTGAAGACTCATTATTGTTCATGGTATGGAAAAGAGTCTCATTGTGAGGACTGGCCACAGTCCAACATGTTCCACTCTTTCTTTAACAATGAGCTCCTCTCTTGTCATGAAATGTTGAATCTACACTGTTTGTCACAGAACATTGCATCGAGTACGTTGGTTGCTGTATGGCACTCACAGCCATTGCACCCAAATGGCGATGAAAGGGCGTCCAGTAATTTTGTTTCTGTTTCCAGTTTGCCAATTGTGATTCCTGGCCGTTATTGCTCTTTCCATGAGTTCCTCTCAATGCAGCAGCTGCACGGGCCAGATCAGGGCCCATGCTCTTTGATTTTCGTTCTTGATTCCAAAATCACATCAATTTTTGAGTTTTGGAATCAGCCAGCACACTTGTAGATGCATCATTGTGACAATAGAGGAACGTGTTGTATGATGGGCACCCCCTCTCGAGTGAAATAATTTCGAAACTCTGTTCCATATTGCGAAAGATGATGTGCAAGCCTGCTCTGGCAGCCAAGCACATTCACATTCTCAAAGTTGGTGCCTCATTCTGAGTCACCTTGAGTTCTGACTCCGTCTGTGGCTCTGCAGACCAGGCGGCAGTGCAGACGAGGAGGGTGGATCTGACACCGAGAGCCATGCTGCGGATGGGGTGCCAGAGCTGCTGCCCTATGGCTCATGGGAGCTGCAGCCAAGGATCGTTGTGGAACACATTTATGGCTGGAGGTACCCACTGCCCCCAGAAGAGAGAGCCCGACGAAGGTGTGATTTGTAGCTGCAATACAGGATAATAAGTATGTGATCAGGAAGGCTGCCAAGGTTGGTTGCCTAGGCACTGGTGTTTGGCAGCGCAGGGCTCTGCTCTCGTCAGTCCATTGTCTCCATCAAGCACATTGTTGTTGTTATCGTTGCCATCATGGGCTGCAGGTATCGATTGTTCAACAACTGCTATGCACACATGCCATTACACACGATGGGAAACAGCAGGCAGATGTTAGTTCATTTCTCAAGGCAACTCACAGTCACTGCATGGGGTTGTTGGCAGGGAGGTGGAACGTTGGCAGAACAAGACGTGTCTCGCCGACATCGAAACAATGGCCAATGCACTGAGGAGGGGTGAACCACCCAGCAGAGAAATTCTTGAGCAGTGCAGACATCTGAGAACTGATGTGGTGGGCATGGAAGAGGATGAGCCAGTGGTGAGCTGCCCTGAGATGCCCCAAACTGCTGAGCTCAGTTGGGGCAGTAGTAGCATGCGTTCAGAGTGGGCTTGCTGTTGTTGTTTATGAGACCACCCAGGCATTCACCACCAAAGTGTCTGTTGGTGCCGTTGTAAAGTATACGGATTGCATTTGTCAGAATGGCCTTGACAAACGATGGCCTTGCACCGGGCAGGCGGTGGAAGGCTGGGATAAATCCAGTTAGTGTGTTCTCAGTTCCCATGCAGAACCGTCTCTCTGTCCATGTTGAACCCAGTTGCACAGTGTGAAGAAGGGCTGTGGAAAGCCCAACAAAAGGTCGACTCCAAAACTACAGTAATTTCGTCAGCATCGCCCATTGCTGCTGGGGAAAGAAGAGAACTGAAAGGAGATGAAGAGAGCCCTGGTGTAACACTCCAGATAATGGTAGCAGCTTGCCACTGAACAGCGGCAAGGCCCACCAGCTCTGCAATGAGTGACAATGTGGCTCAGTTGTGTGGGAACATACCCTTGCGTCCATTGGCTGAAATCTGTTCCCCTGAAAAAAAGAAAAAGTCTGGGCAGGTGCTGTTAGCTTGAACCAAAATTGAGCCTAGAATCGTGAGTGCTGCGTACATGACAAACTGAGAGCCATTGCAAGTGCTGCAGTTTGCTATAGTTCAGATCTGTGGATTACATTTTTGCAGTTTGTACGTAGCTGCATCAACAAAAGGGATGCACAGTGGTCCATGTATTGTAGTACAGTGAAGGGCAAGGCAGCACCTCGAATTGGGTCATCACGAGGTGATGATTCTGCCCTTGGGTTTGGGAAGCTTGGTGGTCATCCCTGAGTGTTCGTATCACCTCTGGCATTGTGTCTCAATTGCTGGCTGATTGCTGATTCAACTGCTTTTGCCTTTAACAGCAGGTGCGGCCTGAGCCCAGTCCCGATGGCCTGCAGGGGGCAGACCTGTGTGGGGAGGTGCTTCGACAGGAGGAGAGGGAGGCGGTGTCCACCCTGCTTCATTTCAGTGAGGACCCCATGTTGCAATTAGACCCCGGGGTGGCCCTGAGAGGTACTATTGTGTGCCAGTTTGCTGGATTCCTGGGCAGTTTGTACAATTCCCACTGGGAGCAAGGCCTTGAGTGGATTGGAAAACGTGCCTGTGCTTGTGACAACCATTCTGCATTGGACTGCGCTGAGATGCAGCGCGCATCCTTGATTGCTTCATGGTTGGAAGCTTGGCAAAGAAGCAGAGACCATTCAGTTGTCAGGCAATGTCAGCCTTGCCAGGCAGAGATATTTGAAGTGTGCTTCAGGGCACTTTGTGGTGCAGCTTTGTCCACTTGAATTGTTCATTCCCCATTTCTTGTTGTGAAGTATTGACTGGATGATCGTTTGAACAACAAGCTTCTGTGGCATAGGCAATCGGCGTCGGTGCTGTGCGGCTTCATTCAGCAAAACTTGCTACAAGACACGGTCACCTTGCGTGTAATTCTGATGCATTTGCGCTTCTCTGAATTGGCATAGTGCCATCTTTCGCCTGTTGATGCCACGATCAGCTTGTTCTGCAACCTCAAATTTTCACCATTGCAGATTGCATGGTTGCAAGTTTCTGGCTGCAGGGGGCGTACTGTTGCCACAGCACTGCTGCAGAGGGGGTCCCTCGTTGTCTTTGCTATCATTGTTGGTGCGAGTACTTTGCTTTGTTGCCATATAGCACCTTTGTTTGCTGAAGGTGGCTATGACGAGCCAGAGTACTTCGTGAAGTATGCCAAGCGCTCCCACCTCCACAACGAATGGGTATCAGAATCAACCCTTGCCCAGATCGCCAAGCGTAAGCTCATCAACTTCAAGCGCCACTATGGCACGGCACCCGTGAACATGTTCAAATCAGAATGGGCACAGCCAGAGCGATTTCTGGCGCGCAGGCAGTGCCGCACAGGACCTGGCTGGGAGGTGCTGGTCAAGTGGAAGGACCTTGGATATGAGCACTGCACTTGGGAGGTGAGCTGTGACATGATGACAGGTGCACTGGGAAACGATGAAGCACATCGTTTATTAGAAAGCTGCATGAAACAGTGGACAACACAAATAGCTGAAGGATCACTATGAAGTAATGATGTACTGTGCTGAATCTGAAAGTGCATGAATGCATCAGCAAGTGCCAAACGTGGACCAAACTCTGGTTATGAAAAGAGATGATGCTTTGCTACTTGAAGGGGAAATACAGACATTGTAGGACAGGGCGCTTGTCGTCATCGATAGTTTCTGTCCACACTCTAGTCATTTTGCATGACCTGTCAGTGGTGGCCAAAAGCTGAAAAGAAAAGCCAAAGAAGCAAGTTCACTGAATCCGCATCCAGCAGTATGATAAATTGCTCCCAGGCTGTGGCACTGTCTCAGTTGTTTCAAGACTGCTTGGGAGTCAAGGTGTGTGTCTATTCCTTGGATATTGTTGTTACGATTGCTTCTCTTGTGCTACACATGGTCAGCATGCATGATTACTAAAGGCAAGTCTGATAATGAATAACCTGGGAAAAAATAGGCTCCCTTATGAAACTGGAAGCAAGCTGCACATTCACCACCTGCCTGCCCCTCTCAGCAGTGCTGATTGGACAGGGACCACTGTTGATACAGTCAATCTCAAACAGGAAAAGCCCTGTCTTTCGTTTCCAAGGTATCTGCTGCGTCTTTGTCTCTGGCCAACCAGGTGACATGGTACCCTGGCTCGTTTTCAGCACCCAAACATTTGTCTCATGCTGCAGCTGGAAGGGTCGCGCATTCTATGCAACCCAGAGGCTGTGGCTCTGTACTGGGAGCTGTGGGAGCGCCAGCGCGCATCCGTAAGGCGCGCCCACCGCCATGCAGCCCAGGAGGCGGCTGAGGCCCGTCGCAAAGCTGAGAGGCGTCTCGATCAGGTGGGAGCAGAGCACAATACACTCACTGCTCCTGTGCTGCTGCCTGTGTATCTCTTTGTCCTGTGCATTCGTTTGTTGCAGACAGTCATGGTTTGTGTATGTATTTGCTGTTGTTTCTGTTGTTTATTAAGGTAGCTTGTCATGTCTACACCAGAAATTGTCTTGCTCTGTCCCTTGACAGCAGGTCTCCAAGCAGGTCCAGAGCTCAGATGCGCATCCGCATAGGGTGCTGTGCAGTTTGGAAGATGTTGAAACAGAGTGCTGTGGAATGAAGTGCTTGGATTTTCATGAGACAGTGCTGCACCGTCAGGGAAGCTTCAAATATGAACAGTTTGCTCACATCCAGTGCTGGCCAATGACATCATCCCCGTGTGCAGCTCGTTGCTATGGCTGTCAGCGCCAACTCAAGTGCACAGGGAAGATAACCTTTTGATGAATCAAGCAGGCGCTGGAAGTGGTTCCCAGCGCATTGCTGCCTGTCGCCTGGGCTTAGTTAATCTGAAGGGGCTGTTTTTGTGTGCCCAGCTGCAAAGCCAGCCTCAGTGGGTCCACCATTGCCAGCTGCATCCCCATCAGCTGGACGCGTTGAACTGGCTGCGGAGACGTTGGGTGGATCAAAAGGGGGGCCTGCTCATCGGGGAGCCTGGGATAGGCAAGACCGCCTGCCTGGTGACTTTCTTCATGGCACTAAGGTAGGAATAGGGATGAGCAGCACTACAGTTTGTTTGGGTGGTGTCTGCCCTTCTGCTTTTAAGGCGCCCCTATTTGTAACTAATTTCTCAGTGACTGCAATTCTCAGGTAGTCCTGTGCTGTCACACCATTTATGTTCATATTTGTTGAAATGACACCATTTCTGGCGGCATTTTTTGAGGGAAGTTTTTGCAGTTTGCCAACAGTCCAACGCACTTTGATTGCATATGGCTGTACATGACATCTTCCATCCTCAGCAAAGCTGGTATTGCGATGCGCAAGCATGCGATGTGTGTGCTGTGCAAATGCACAAAAGTGCATTTGCATGCAGTGCCCAGTGCCGATGGGAATCTGAGGCTGGTGCGCATGAACACATTCACTTTGCAAGCTGCTGGAATTATCGCTCAGTGAGAAATGTGTATAATATGCATCAAATCACCTGAGAATAGTTTTAGAGACCTGTCAGTTAACCCAGTGGGTAATTAAGACACTGCACCACATGAAATAGCGTGCTGCAAGGAACAACCTGATTTGCATTTTTTGAATTAGTTGATAGCTGTATTTCAAAGATAACAGAGTTTGTGAACATTGTGACATGAAAAATATGGCTGACAGTGGCTGAACACTGTCCTAGGCCCTGACATTGAAGTGCATCTTGCTATTTGGCCCACACCAGTGCATCCCATTTCCTTCAGGATGTCATATCTGCTGCTGGACATTCTTATCCACTTGCAACTGTGTTTCTCACCTTGTGCTGCTGTCACTGACAACAACCTTGGTCGGTTGCAGCCACTCACCGTGTAGATGGGGATAAGAATGAGCAGTTTCGGACCCCCTGCTGCAGAACCACATTGTAATGCATTGCATTGCATTGCTTCATCGCTGCATGGCTGCACTTTTGTGGCTTGTCAATATGGGCGAATTGAGTCAAAGAATTGCACCTGCTGCCCTGTGCAGCATTGCAAAGAGTGATGCTGTCTGATTTTAATTCAGCAGAGCCATGTACCATGACCAGTGTGTGGTTTTCTCATCGCCTTAAACTGCTGCTTAGGCACGAGTTCAACAGCGTGGCTCCCATCCTGGTGGTGGCGCCAAGTGGGTCCATGGACCAGTGGAATGGGGAGGTTGCCTTCTGGAGTGGCAGCTCTGTGCTGGTGACATTGTTCCAAGGCTCGCCAGCTGCTCGAGGGATGCTTATGGAAAATGAGATATGGCAAGGGACCGACAGCATGGATGGCAAAATGCCACTGTATCTCAAGAAGAAGGCAAGTGGGCTGTTACAGAAAGAGAAAGTGCAGGTGCTGCTGCTGCTGTCAATCAGATTGCATCGAGTGTCAGCAGATGGCAGTGGTGCATCTTCATCCTGTGGCTGGTGGATCTTGGAATATGTCGATGGCCTCTTATCTCATTGTTTGAATGGGGCAAGTGCTGTCCCCTTGTACCACTTGAGATGTCAAATGGAAGAGAAAATGTGCACCAGCTTTAATTGTATTGTTTCCCAAAACGAATGCATCAATGTATGTGAATGTCTTGAGATTGCGTGTACATTTGTGAGTGTCATTGTCACCAGCGCTGGGGATGCAACAACAAGATGGATGTGGACACCTAGAATCCAAAAAGTTGTCTTGCAAAGGCAGAGAGTCCAGCCATCACTGGAGCCAACAATGCTATTTTAAGTCTGCACTGGATGGTGCACATGCTGCAATTGTACGGCAGGTTCTCTGAGCATTTTTGCCCATCATGTACTGATTCAGTGAGGATTGGTGCCACAGATCCCCAAAGCTGACATCGTCCTCACAACGCCCGAGGTGTTGGTGTCAGACTTCCAGGAGCTTTCAGAGGTGCCGTGGGAACTTGTTGCATTCGACTACCGCGATGGCATCAAGGGCGCTCTGCCTAAGAGTGCCAATGTGCTCAGTCAACTCTCCAGAATCCCGCGGTTGGCCCTTGGATCGCATGTACCAGACACAGTCACTGAGATGGCTGGACTGCTGAGCATCGTGCACCCCGAAGCCCAGGTATAATGGCGTAGTACGGGCAACCTTCGCGCATTGTGTGCATGCCCAAAACTCCACAGATGCACAGGCTGCCAGTACTTGTTTGCTGCCACATTGTGCAAGTAGTTGGAATGAATATTTATAGAAGTAACAAGCAATATATATGGATGTTGCTAACACTGTAATCCTGTCCTGGAACTGTGATCTTTGTGGCAGGTTGATACTGGTGTTCCGTGTACACTGACTGCTGTAGAGATCGTGCCTTCAGCAAAGGATGCAATGCTGTTCCTCACTGCTGCATTGTGGGGATGTGGCGTGTGGATCAGCATGCCATCCAGACTTCTGTTCCTGTCACTGAGCGAGATCCCATTGTCAGCTGTTTGCTGTGTGCTTTTTTGCTATGCTCTATGCAGTGAGAGCTTCACATTGAGGCAAATGACCAGATTTTGCACCTGTTGCATTTATTGCAATTCTGAAGCATTATCCATTTGTGTTGTGGATCGCCTAACAACTGCAGGACCCAAGATGCCAGGTCGCAAAAATGCTTAAGGCCCAGAGTACCGGAGTCCTAGTCGTGAACTTGAGAACTGTAAAGTTCTGGGATCCCAAAACCCTGGGCCAGGACCAAGCATAAGACACTGGCATCAATTTTTTTGCTACCCTTGCGATCCCCCATCGCCTGAAGACCAACTGTCACCAGTTGTGCCTTCACCTGTTGTGCAAGAAACTCACGTGATACTTTGTTGTTGCACCTTGCAATGTGACAGCATGACCTGTTCACATAGTGGTGAGTCAGCTATATGTTGCATGTTTTGACCTGCGCTGCTCTGTGTGGCGTGTTATGCATATCAGTTCATTCCAGTGAGGCAGCAAAGTAGCGTATACAGTCACATGTATGGCACATGTACGGTGCACAAAAGAGGATACATAAGCAAATTAGCATTAAACACCTCCCGCCCTCTCCTTCGCCAGGGCCATCCAGAGCACAACGACGACGACAGCGACCACGAAGGCAGCGTTGCACTGGAACTGAGGAGGCAGCTTGAGGCACTGGCTTTCCCCATGGGCATCCCTCCACAACGGGCCCAAGCGCTACGCTGCAGGGAGATAGCAGTGCCTGCAGAGTTCACTCCGGAGCACATCGAACAGTATTGCAGCGCTCTTGCCAAGTTCTACGAAACCCTGACAGATAGAACCATCCCGAGGTATTCTCCGCAGCCAAGGCAGCGCTCCTGCCACTCGGTTTCGGGCACCATTCTCTTTTGCAGAACTTTGAGTTTGCATTGTGTTGAGCAACACGTCTGTAACAGACTGAGCTGCTGCTGAGACATGGGATCCATCTGCAAGCAGAAAGACAGCCTTTGCAATGGATTGCCAAGTAAGCAGCAGCTCATGTCCTTGCAGATCAGCAACTTTCTACCCTGCCTTCGCCCTTGTGTGCATGTATTCTTGGCATGTGTGTCAGTCTCTGTTGTGTGCTGTCAGTGTTGGGACCCACAGTTTTATGCTTCTGCATTATTGAACAATAATAAGAGTTTTTGATCAACTGGAGTAATCATCTTTCGTTGCTTCTTCCAACTGCGTTTGGCACATGTAGACGAGTCAATTTCAGTCAACCTGAATTGAAACTGAAGTTTGAATGATATTGTTGCATCATGTGATGGACATGGCAGTGTTGGCAGCAAAAGGTGGAATGGCCAAGGAATTTGTTTATTTCTTCCGTTTGGAGATTGGAGATTGTTGCAGATTGCATATACTTCAATGGTATGCAGGAAGTACAATGGTGCAAGCTGCACGTTCCATGAGTATCTTTTCAAGAGAAATACAGGGCGTCAGTTTGTGTGCAGTGGCACAGACAAATCCAGGCATCTTTGCTCTGGGCTATTGACAGCACTGCAGTAGTTGGGACCATTTGGTGGCGAAATGGAATTCGGACCTTATGGGAACAACGTCCTTGGTTGTGAGCAGTGATTGACACTGCATTGACAGGCACAAGGGCAGTGATTTGTCTCATGTTGACAAACCATGATATGTTGTGTATCATACAGCCAACTTGTATGGCAGAATATAGTGTGCATGTAGATGATTGTTTTGCAATATTGTCTGCATTGAGGTTGCCTGGTATTGGATGCTGTGCGTGACTTCTGCCTGCCTGGTTTATCTTATGCGGGTGCATCTGTGCAGGCATTCCAGTCAGCGAGTTGTGCCACTCCGCCATGTTGTGCATGAACTCAGCCGAGTTTGCAGCCACCCCTATCTGCTGGAAGATGCCGTGCTGGATGGCAAGAGCTGGAGCCTGGACGCCTGCCAGAATGCATCTGGCAAATTGGCTCTTCTGGGGTTGCTGCTCAGGAGCTTCAGATCAAGGAAGAAGAAGGTGTTGCTCATGACGCAGGAAACAAGGGTGCGTGAATTGCCCCAGTGGGGGGAACGATTTTCGATTGTCAGACAACTCACCGCTGGATTGAGTTTCAGAAAGGTGGCCATGCGCTCTGTCCCAGCTGGGCTGTGACATGTAAGAATTATTTCACTGTGTAAAATGTGTTTCGTTGAATTCCCCAACACATCAAGAAAACTACACAACCATATATACATTCAACATTGCTGCAGAGAAGAGCAGCAGGGGCACATGGTCAGTGCTAACCTGGTTGTTTTACCAACGAAATCGGATTGGGTTGCACAGTGCAGACAACTGTGTGTATTCGGCAGGGATCAGGCCCGTTGAGCACTTGCACAGTGTGTGATGCCGTGTTGGGCAGCACTGTTCAATCGCAGCAACCAGTTCGACAGGTCACCTTGGTTGAGATTGTCCACTCGTTGCTCTTATCCCCTTAATGTGGTGATGGTCACATCATTGCGTGTGCTGTGCAGAGCCTGGAGCTGCTGAAGAAGTATACGGCAAAGTGCTTTGGGGAAGACGCGCTGCAGACCATCTTGCCCCACGACTCAGCAGGAGCTCAGTTTGAGTCGATCAAGGGTTTCAATACCCCAGACTCGGCCAACTTCTTGTTCCTCTTGACCCCAAGCGTTTGTGGCCTGGGCACCCACTTGCCCCAAGTGAGCGTGGTGATAGTGTTTGACTCGCCGCCTGACCCCCGGCAGGACATCGCTGCACTAAGGCGCGCCTACGGAATAGGCTCCCAGCCAGAACTGCCCGTGCTGAGGCTGTACATGGCAAAGTCTGCTGAGGAGAAGATATACCAGTTGGCCGAAAACAGAAAGAAGGGACTGAACTCGCTGTTGGGGTCCTCGCCCTCGAGGGGGACTGCAGGTGAAGCTGCATTCATGCTGTTGCTTTATGACTGGCGATTGGATGGCAGAACTGCAAAATGCCACATTGTGCACGTGATGGAGATGTGGTTTGCGGGAATGTTGGTTGCTGCTGGCTGCTGCCTCCTCCTGTGACCCACTGTGCTTGATGAGATTAGATGCATACTGGCACAGTGTTGCGGTCACTGCTGACCCACTTAGAGCCGATGCCAGCCACTATTGCATTCTGACTTCTGCCAGCTATTCTGCACAACAGGAGATGCCAGGCTGCTGGAGGACATCCTCCTGTGGGGCTCCCAGGAGATTTTCGCAAGACACGTGATGC